>RCUC01001616.1:0-122751 GCA_003697995.1 Taxidea taxus jeffersonii | reverse complement strand
TTTACCTTCGTCTTTTGTACCCGGGGATGGAGGTTATCAACCTTCCTCTTCCCTCAGCAAGAACCCTTTTCCACCTGAGATGCCTCATGTTTCTCTCCAGAAAGGAGACTTTCATAGAGCTGCCACCCATGAATCATGGGGAGTCTTATGTGGCTCAAGACAAGAGCCTCTATGCTGAATGATCTTCCTTTCCTATTTAAGAAAAGGCAATTTAGGCCATTCCCTGAGACGACATAGTCCTATTTCCATGGTCCTTAGCCCAGAAGGCCATTGTAAGAATCATTGGATTATGTCTCTGTTTCCAGGCAGGATAAGTCTCAACAATCTTCAACCAATGATAGTTCAATTTTTAAAAAAATATTTTATTTATTTATTTGACAGACAGAGATCACAAGTAGGCAGAGAGGCAGGCAGAGGCGGGGAGGGGGGAGCAGGTTCCCCGCTGAGCAGAGAGCCCGATGTGGGGCTCGATCCCAGGACCCTGGGATAATGACCTGAGTGGAAGGCAGAGGCTTTAACCCACTGAGCCACCCAGGTGCCCTGACAGTTCAATTTTTAAATGAATTTTACTTTTTATCAGAGTAATAAACATACATAATTTTAAAGCCAAATAGTACTATAAGGCTTATAATAATAAAAGCTCTCCCCTCCTTTTCCCTCTCTGCTCCTAAGGCCCATCCCCTCAGGCAACCACTTTAATCTCTCAGCCGTTCTCCTGACATTTTCTTCCATATATCAAAACATGCTTGCTTGAGCTGCTGTATCTTTAATTCCGAATTTTAGACTGTATATATATATATATATATATATATATATCAGTAATCCTATTACAGTGGATGAGGGTTTAGCACATTCACACTCTGATTGCCCCACTCTGTCCTTCTACTCTGGTTCTAGGAGCAATATTCCAGACATTTAGTAACTGCTGGAGAACAGAACATTTGCCTATTGGCCAATTACACCTGTGCTTATAAGATGAATATCACATTTTAAAAATCTTTTTTTAAATGAGTCAACAGCTAGGATAGTAGAAAAATGCCAACATTCTGGAGCTAGACTTCCTAGGTTCAAGTTCTGCTTCTTCTACTTATAGCTGTGCAATCTCAGGCAAATTGCTTAATTATTCTGTGTCTTTGCTGGGAATAACGATAGCAGCTACCTTGCAAAAGTTTTGTGAGGGTTCAATGAGTAAATATAGGTCAAGCAGTTAGAACAGCGCTATAATAAGCCATATATGTGTCTGCTATCATCATTAATTTATGATTACCTTTTTACTGCCATATATGACCAACTTGCTGAGCTGAGAGAATATAATTGTATTTCCTTTCCTGTACAATTTTTCATTTCTTGTAAAGTTAGTCATTGCCTCATTTTTACATTTTTTATTTTTTCACAACCCTATCACTAAATCTTCCCATTCTTCAAAAGAACTATAAATTATCCACCCAATACTCTGCTCAGATAGTCAAATAATCATGTAATTATTCCAGGTCCATCCTTCCCTTTTTTGCTCCTGGATTTATCTCTGTATTCCTACTGGAATCCTCTATGATCCCTTTCCAATTTGGACTGGCTGTTTTCTAAGCCTATAAGATAGCCATGGTCTTGGCACTTCCCTCTGCAGATCTTCTGTGCTGAAAATCTTATTCCCTGATATCGTGTCTTCTCTCTTGGTTTAATCCAGGGTTTCTCAGCCTGTACACTACTGACATTTGGGGCCAGATAATTCCTTCTTGTGGAGGGCTGTCCTGCTATTACAGACTATTTAGCAACATCCCCGACCTCAACCTCCTAGATGCCAGCGCCATCACGCCTTCCATCCTCAAGGTCTCCCAACACTGCTAATGTCCCTGGAGGCCCAAATGCACCCCAGTTCAGAACTTCTGGTTTAATCCTTCTTTCTACTGACTCACATCTGACAATAGCTTCTTGTGAAGGGTTGCATAAGTTGTAAATTTTTGGAGGCCTTGCAAGAAAGAAATCTTCTTTAATCCAACCCTATGTTTGATTACTAATTTTACTGAATGTAGAACTGTAGATTGAAATAAGGCATCCCTCCCCTCTTCCCTCCTATCCTCCCCCCTCCCCTGGCTTATTAAGCCATTGCTCCACTGTCTTCTAGCTTTCGGGGTTGTTGTTAAGAAGTCTAATGCCATTCAGAGTCATCATTGTATTTTGGCAATTATTTTACATATCACTGGTTGCATAACATACCATCTGTACCTTAAAACAACAGCCATTTTATTATTTTTCATGATTCTCTGGGTTGACTGGGGCTCATCTGTGTTAGCTGGCCTCTCTCGTGTGGTCTCCCTCTCATGTGGCTGATGGGGCTGGAATCTCCAACAGCTTCATTCCTGCACCTGCTTTGGCCAGATGGTAGGACGAGGCTCCGCCAGAACCCCGGGAGGGCAGAGCCTGTCATTCTTCATGTAGTCTCAGGAACTTTCTCTCTCTTCATGAGCGCTCCCTGGGGTCTCTCCAGTGGGGTACCCAGACTTCTTACAGGATGGCTCAGGGCTTCCAAAAGCACAAAAGCAGAAAGAAGCTTCTAGATTCCTAAGGCTTAGGCCTAAAATGGGCATAGCATCACTTTTGTCCCATTTTATTGGTTTGAGTGTCACAAAGCCAAATGGATTCCATGTGGGAGGGGATTATGCAAGGCTGTGAATACTGGGAAGCGGTGTTCCTTGGGATCCATCTTTGGAGACTAGCTAGCAAATCTACCAGATTTTTATTTCTTGAGAGGTCTTTGTTCTTGAGGGTTGTTGTTGTTGTTGATGTTACAGCCTTCTCTTCTTGTCTCCTGGCTGCAGTATCCTCTCTTCTCTCTGAGAATATCAACTATCAATTTAATATCTTTTTTATCTCTTTTTGCATTGACTTCCATTTCTTCTCTCTTCCCCTCCCCGCCCCCCACCAGACGGACGCTTTCTTCAAGGATCTGGAGATCCTTCATCATCCTTTCAGACGAGGCTCCAGAGAGCTGACCGGAATTTCAGGAATAGTGGGTGTGGCTTGCGGCTTCACTCTGTAGGGATGTGAAGTCATTCTCACTGTGGGTATTTTAAACGTCATTTTTCAGAGGTTTTCTTCCTCAGGGCTTTTCATGTTCTCCAAAGAAAGATTCTCCAGTTCTTTGCCTGGGAGTGTTTGCTCGGCTGTCGGTATTCTTGAGGCCACAAGGCAGGAAGGGGCTGGTTGTCCAAAGGTGATTACGGAGCTTCCCTTGCTCTCCTCTTTCCAGTACCATGCCTCCTTCCTGTCCTGTCTGAAGACTCTGGACTTGGCTTTTCCAGTGAAGAACTAGCTCCTTCTACAGTGGAGGACCTGGCATCTCATGCTGGGAAGAGCTGGAAGATTGCTGCCCATTATACAGACTTTCAAGGGACCTGGCCCTCCTGTTTTCAGTCTTATCCCCGCTTCCCATCTTTGTAGCTGGGGCCTCCAATTTCTGAGCCTTTCAAGGATTCTTGAATACGAATCAAATCAACTCTGCAAGTACTTAGGCTTTAGCTTTTTCGAGCTCCATGAAGTCAGCTCCCATTCTTCAATTTGCATTCCGTTTCCCCAAACTTTGTTGATGTCTCTTGTCTGTGTTGTTCTCCTCTCTGTTCTATGTGTCCTGTGGGTTTGTAACACGTACTCTCATTTCAGCGAAAACTCAGAAGGGAACGTAGATAAACTCATGTTTAATTCACTATACATAACTCAAAGCCTTTTTTTTTTCTTTTCTAACGCCCCCAAGATGATATTTATAAACTTCACAGGTTCAAGATCAAACAAGTTCATCAATGACAAATTCCAGCTTCAATTTAACCTGCTGCAGTGCACGACCCAGTAGTTTTCAACTCCAGCTGTAACCTGGGAAGCTCCGACAAATGCTGATGCCTGGACCCTGCCCAGATCAAACTAATGAGAGTCTCTGAAATGGGCACATGCAATAAATAATGGGTTTTTCTGTGTGTCGCCTGGGTTGAGAATCAGCAGCGTGGCAGGGAGATGTTGGGGGAGACGTTGGTGCTGGGGTGGCAATATCCGAGCTCTGAATATTTGACTCCAAAGTCTGATGCCTACTGCAAAATACACATGCATGCACGTGTGCATGTGTACAAGCGTGCGCGCACGCGCGCGCGCGCGCACACACACACACACACACACACACACACTTTCTCATTGGCCTTCTATGCAAAGGCGGATGAAGCATTTGGAGCTGTTGCTACCTACCTTGATTTTCACTTTCCTGTATGTTCTGAACCATCACAGACTTCACGAGCACGTGGGGGTACACACATCCAAGCTCCAATTTCAATTACCTAGGGGCTAATAAGTCTGCGTTCTACCTCTCCTCCTTTTACCTTAGTGTGTGCTAAAGGGAAGCCAAGGAGAGTCAGAATCAGTTAACTAAAGGCAAGTTGCAGAGGAAAAGGAAAACCATAAACTGGATGCTCTCTCGGGCTTTCTGGACTCTAGAGATTTGGTCTTCCTCAGTCTCTGCATAGATGTTTGAAATTAGATAATGCATGTAAAGTTTCTTCGAAAAGTGGAAGGTGCTAGAAACTGTGTTTTAAAAATCTGAAGTGTGTCATTTTTCAAGAACTCCTATTAAGGTCACAAATTAACAGTCCAGGGGCGCCTGGGTGGCTCAGTGGGTTAAAGCCTCTGCCTTCAGCTCGGGTCATGATCCCAGAGTCTTGGGATCAAGCCCCGCATCGGGCTCTCTGCTCAGTGGGGAACCTGCTTCCTCCCCTCTCTCTCTGCCTGCCTCTCTGCCTACTTGTGATCTCTGTCAAATAAATAGATAAAATTAAAAAAAAAATTAACAGTCCAGTCAGATAAAATCTTTGTAAATTAAGTCAAAGAAAGAAAATAATAAAGTAGTAATTAGACCCTGAGACCTGATGTCCATAATCATGATATGATTAATTTTTAAGATTTTGACTCCTTTGGCTGCTCAAAGGAGCACATCCATTGTTTTTATAGCTCCCATTACTTACATGCTATTTTCTCAAATTTTAAGAGTCCCTGAACTGAGTACATTCTTAGTTGTTCTGGATGTGGTATTTGGATTTAAGCCCAGTGTCATGACATATTTTCTTTCCCATGTAGATGTGTTAGACCTCACCATCATATTGGAGAAACTGGCCATCTTCAGTCATATAAGACATGCTGATGTTTCCCCGGCATGAGATGCTGGTTGTTCTGTTCCCACCAATACTGTGAGTTTGTGTGTGAGCACGTAAGCAACAAGTACCTACCTGTTCATTTGAAAAATAGCTATTGAGCGCCAGTCCGTGTTCAGAACTCTTCCAAGTGATGGGAATAAAGTAGCAAACCAAACACACAAAAATCCCTTTCTTCACTGAGCTTACATTCTCCTGAGGTCTGGGGGTGCGGTGTGTATGTGTTTGAAACAGTATTTTTGGAGGCACCTCACTTGTCCGTTGGCTTCAGGAATCTTTGTTTTTCTTTCTTTCTTTCTTTTTTTTGTAAAAATTTTATTTATTTATTTATTTATTTGACAGAGTGAGAGAGATCGCAAGTAGGCAGAGAGGCAGGCAGAGAGAGAGGAGGGGAAGCAGGCTCCTCGCTGAGCAGAGAGCCCAATGCAGGGCTCGATCTCAGGACTCTGGGATCTTGACCTGAGCCAAAGGCAGAGGCTTTAACCCACTGAGCCACCCAGGTGCCCCTAGTCCCCATCTTTGATCCCAAACCCAGGAACCGGGGAGCAGAGCTTCTCGAAGATGGATAAGCAGGTTAGTATGACTATGTGCTACTTCCTAATTCCTGCTGTCCTCTTTATAAATGGTCTCTTTTTTCTGGATGATAAGACATCAGTACAAAGGAACATTAAGTGTTTCACAGCCCACAAATGGATTTTACTGGCTTACCCTTTCCTGAGTAGCAGTGGGTGTATGAATCACACAAAACCAGTCCTTTTGACCATTCTCTAACAAATAGGAATCATTAATGAGCCCAAGTTACCATTTACAAATCCTAGTTGAATGCTTTTAAACCTAAGTAATTTGTTGTGTTTTCTGCTGCCTAGGAAATATATTGCCAGTCTTAAAATTTCATTTAAAACTCACACCATTCTCTATCGCTTCTCGGCCTTTTGTCTAAGATCAAGTGTAAAACTCACACCATTCTCCAAAACTGGGAATTGATAGGGCAGGCATTTCCTGGGCCTACATTGCATAATGTTCTTAGTAGGGGCCAGAATTAAAACACTTCTAGGTAACTAATGCATTAGGATAATTAAAATTGTGGCAGAGCAATTTCCAGCAACATCAGTACCAGTGTACAACTTCAGTATAGCACGTAGTTGTGCACAACCGTCCCGTCTACCTTTATCCTAATGCACTTGCCTTAATATCTTTGATTTCACCATAACTCAGATTATGAAAGAATGGAAACTTAGAAAGTTTAAATGACTCTCTCATTGCTATCACCTGTTTGATTGGACTTACAACGTGTGTGTGTGATTGTGGTAAAAAACACATAATATAAAATTCACCATCTTAACAATTTCTAAGTGTTCAGTTCAGTAGTGTTAGGTAGGTTCACACTGTTGTACAACCATCTCCAAAACTTTTTCATCTTGCAAAACAGAAACTCTATACTCTGTATCCACTAAACAACCTCCCCCCCATATTCCCCTCCCCACATCCCCAGGCATCACCACTCTACTTTCTGTTTCTACGAATTTGACCCTTCGGGTAGTGGCATCATTCACTATCTGTGACTGGCTTGTTTCACCTAGCCTAATGTCCTCAGTGTTCTCCAGGTTCATCCATTTTACAGCATGTGACGAGATTTCCTTCTAAGGGTGAATAATACCTCATTGTATGATTAGAAACAGACAATTTGTTGATTTGTCATTCATCCATTGCTACCTCTTAGCTATTCTGAATAATGCTGCTGGAACATGTGTTCCAAATGTCTCTTCAAGATCATGCTTTCAATTCTTTTGTATGTATTATACCCAGATGTGGAATTGCTGGTAGTTCTATTTTTAATACTTTGAGAAACCACCATATTGTTTTTTATAGTAGTTGCACCATTGAATGATCCCACTAAGAGTGCATGAGTGTTTCAATTCCTCTGCATCCTTACCAACATGTAGTATTTTCTTTTTTTTAATTTTTTAAAGATTTTATTTACTTATTAATTAGAGAGAGAGAGCGAGCGAGCACAGGCAGAGAGGCAGGCAGAGGCAGAGGGAGAAGCAGGCTCCCTGCCGAGCAAAGAGCCTGATGTGAGACTCGATCCCAGGATGCTGGGATCATGACCTGAGCCCAAGGCAGCTGCTTAACCAACTGAGCCACCCAGGCGTCCCAACATGTAGTATTTTCTTTTTTTTTTTAATTATTTATTTATTTATTTGACAGACAGAGATGACAAGTAGGCAAAGAGGAAGGCAGAGAGAGGGGAAGCAGGCTCCCTGCTGAGCAGAGAGCCTGATGTGGGGCTCAATCCCAGGCCCTGGGATCATGACCCGAGCCGAAGGCAGAGGCTTTAACCCACTGAGCCACCCAGGCGCCCCAACATGTAGTATTTTCAAAAAGATTTATTTATTTATTTTAAAGAGGGGGGGGGAGGGACAGAGGGAGAGAGAGAGAGAATCCCAAGTAGACTCCGCACTGAGTGGGGAGCCCAACTCGGGGCTTAATCTCAACAACCCTGAGATCACGACCTGAACTGAAACTAAGAATTGTCCACTTAATTGAGTAAACCATTCCAGCATCCCTATTTTCTGTATTTTTGATAATAGCTGTCCAAATGGGAGTGAGGTGATTGAAACCTTGTCTTTTAACTACAAGTCCAGTGCAGCTCCTACCACAACACAGAAAATACATCACATTATACCAACCACAGCTGCCTGAGAAAAACCCAGGAGAAGCCATCACAGAAATCTGTGGGTGTGCATCTGATGAACCCTTCAGTCCCTCATCAGGAGAGTTCATACAGCAACAGAGGGCATCCGTGGTACAATGCTTCTATGCACTGAATTGTGTCCCCGCCCCTTCCCCTCTATTCTGCATTTGAGACCCTAATGGGTTGAAGCCCTCCTTTGGTGAGGGGTTTAGAGATGGAAGCCTTGGGAGGGAATAGGCTTAGATGAAGTCATGAAGGTGGGGCTCTCGTGATGAGATTAGTGTCCTTATAAAAGAGACACAGGCGCTTATTTGCCTACGTGCTCTCTCTCCCTTGCAATGAAGAGTTGAGTCAAGCAAGCACGCCCAGAAGGTGGCCACCTGTAACCCAAGGTGAGATCTCTCACCAGAAATCAACCTGGCATCTTGATCTTGGACGTCTAGGCTCCGGCACTGTGAGAAAATAGATGTTTGTGGTTTAAGCCACCCAGTGCATGTTATGCAGTTATGACCACTGGAGCAGACTGACATGAGTCCCTTACCTGCTGCTCTCCTCCTCAAACTCCCCAGTGTCTGCCTCTACCAGCTGATGGAGAATGGAGTCTGCTCTTCAGTCACAAAGCCGCTGAGCTCCAAAATCTCATTGAATAACAGAGGCTCCGAAAAAAAGGTTGTCATCAATAATAAATTATCTTAGACGAATAAAAGCTGGATGGAGTAAACAAGTCCTACTGTATGCAGATACAGTCTTTAGGATGGGGTTTGGAAATAAAGGTTTCTGAGAATTGTGGAGGTGAGTGTGAATGGTGCTGTGTGGAAACAGAGCGCCCGACCCCCTTGTACATTTCCAGACCTGTGGCTCCCTGGTCCCTCTTTCCTACTCCTTGCCAGAACAGATTCTGTGATAGCTTCCAAGATAGGAAGGGTACTTTAGACTGGCTTCACCATACTATGAGAGTCCTTGAATTTTGCATTGGCCCATATTCCCAGCAGTAAAGAATTCCCGTGTCTGCCCGGCATGGGGAGAGTGAAAAGGGCACTGAGCGGCCGGCTGGCGGCTCCCTGATCACCGCTGGAAGCTTTCCTCATTTAGACGAGCAGAACAGGGAGGAAATATCTTGTTTCACTGGCTCATATTGATTTCTTGGTCATGCCTGATACCTGCCTGTGGACAGACTAAATGGCTGCAGATAAATGAGGCTTGTTCCGCTAGCAGAAGGGAGGCTGGGAAAAAAAAAGTCGCCAGAAAGTGCATGGTTTGTGTGGGTCCCGGCAAAAAACAAATGCGGCTTTTAGACTGCAATTTACAGTGGCCCAGGCGAGGCACTGGGGAGGATTTAAATTATGGTTACTGGACTTCTGATTTGTGGATGAAAGGCTTAGGATATGTCTAGCAAGGCGCAGAAATGAGATTCCACTACTGCCATTACATGGAGAGGGCTGGAGGAGAGGGACACTCCGCAGAGCCGCTCTGCCACCCTGGCTTTTTAGGTGAGCTCCCTCGGGGCCCCTGCTGGGTGCCTTTTAACACTGGGAAACTGAAAACTGGGCTCGGGGCAGATCTCAGGCAGGCACTGTTTGGACTGTATCCTGATCACGATTCTTCACTCTCTTCCTAATGCGAGGCCTTTAGTGCATAATAAATGTTCGGGCCACTTAATCATCACTCGGGACGCACTACCCTGCATTTCTTTTTCTATATTCTGTCTGCCAATGAGATTTCAAGGATTTTGCATGCAGAGACCAGGCTCATGCACTGGGCCCTCTGGAGATTCTGCCCTGCAGTGTCATAGGCCTGAGCAGGGCAAGGTACAAATGCCCAAGACTGCAGGAATGACAAAGTGGGCATGGGAGTGACACTGGATGCTCCTAGGAATGGGGAAGGGACTCAGGGGGAAGAACCGGCTGGAGGCAAAGGAGCAGGTCCTGAATGGTATGTGGAGCCCAGCACGTGACTAGCAGGATGTCATAGGTGAGGAGAGCTCTTCTCATTGGGAAGGTCCAACATGAATAATGGGTGAGGGTTCCTTGGACAGACAGACAGAACATGGTGGGAGAGAAGCTAGGAGGAAGGCATATTCAGGGACTCAAGCAGACCCCAGGCAGAAGCAGGGGTTTTTCTCATCAGGTGGCATGAGCCTATCCACCAGCTGGGTTCAAAGTTAGAGTTCCAATCCTTGAGGCTCGAAGGATGAATTTATAAGAACGAGGCAGAGTCCTGGATTCAGAAAGCCTAGCAGGAGAGTATTTGCTGGGGGTGTGAGCTCAGAAGTAGACCCCCAGGTCTGCATCCCGTCACTAGCTATGTTAGCTGAGGACATTTACTAAATTCCTCAGTGCCTCAGTCTCCCCTTCTGACGTTTGGGGACAGTGATGTGCACACCCCACAGAGCCGTGGACATGACAGGGCAAAGGTCCACATGAAATGAAAAGGATGGTACTTGGCAGATAGTAGCAATAAACATCGGGTGCCATTTTTTATTATAATTATTGTACTCTTATAAGACTGAACCATACGAAAGTGCTGATATTTGACTGTTTTTGACTTAGAAAATTGGATGACTTCTTATAGTAAACATAATATAAGTCAGGTTACATGGACAGGTCATCAGGAATAAGGGTGATGGTGTTACCTACTGTTGACTTGATTATGCTATTTCGGTTAACAGCAGTACAAGCCACCTGAGGTTCGATCCATTTGGCAGAAGAGGAGGGTTAACCAGTCCTGGTCCCGGCCCCATGGGAGCTTCTCCCTAATCAGACACTGGCCACTAGAGGAGACAACTGACAGGGAAGAGGATCGTGTCAGGAACAGCACCAACACATACGCAGTTATGTACAGAAAGAGGGAGAAATACATATAATGGGGCCGTTGGAGTCCCAGGTAAATTCCTGTTTGAAATGGGAGAGGTTGATTTTCATAGTAATAATAATAATCACAGACAAGGGCCACCTGGGTGGCTCAGTGGGTTAAAGCCTCTGCCTTCCGCTCAGGTCATGATCTCAGGGTCCTGGGATCCAGCCCCAGATCAGGCTCTGTGCTCAGCAGGGAGCCTGCTTCCCCACCCCTGCCCCCCTCCCCCGCCTGCCTCTCTGCCTACTTGTGATCTCTGTCTGTCATATAAATAAATAAAATCTTTTTTTTTAAAGATTTATATGACAGAGATCACAAGTAGGCAGAGAGGCAGGCAAAAAAAGATTTTATTTATTTATATGACAGACAGAGATCACAAGTAGGCAGAGAGGCAGGCAGAGAGAGAGAGGGAAGCAGGCTTCCCGCTGAGCAGAGAGCCTGATGTGGAGCTCGATCCCAGGACCCTGGGATCATGACCTGAGCTGAAGGCAGAGGCCTTAACCCACTGAGCCACCCAGGTGCCCCAATAAATAAAATCTTTAAAAAAATAATCACAGACAAGATTTATTGAGGGTTTACTTTGTTCCAGGCATTTCTAGAAGTGTGTTACAGGTATCAATTCACAATCTCACAATAACCCTAGGAGACAGCTAATCCTACTAGCTCTGCCTGACAAATAAGGAAACTGAGTCACAAAGTCATGAGGAAACTCGTGAGGGGCAGCTAAAGACTTGAGCCCTGGTTCAGAATGATGTGTCCATTTGAAGGGCTTAGCAGAAGAGATATTTCCAAGAGCGTTTGAAGAAAAAGGAATAGAGAGGTAAAGGGGGTAGACAGCCATGTGGCCTTTGATCTGAGAGAGCTGGGGGTTTTGCCTTCATTTTTAACTTACGGAAACTTTGGCAATATGGCATCACCAACGAGCCTACAGAAGGGCTGCGGGGATAGGAGGAAAGGAGTGAGAGGCTCTACTAAGGCCTGGCCTGGGACACATGTCCCCTGAAGGGCTTTAGCTGCCACAGAAGCCCAGGGATCCTCAGAGTGACTTTGTGGTTCTCCTCCCCTCACCTCCAGGAAATGTCCTCCTCTGCAACAGGCCAGGGAGCCCCCTGGCTGGGAGGTAGGTGTCAGAAGGAGGAAAGATTAGAGAATGGGGGCAGGGACAGGGTGTAGAGAATGCTATAGGCCTGGTGGGCTGGGCAGAGAACACTGGCCTGCTGTGGGGTTTGAAGCCAGGGAGTCAGGGGCAGGAGGGCTCACGAATCACCCAGGCTGTTGAAAACACCCAGAAGCTCTCATAAGACCAATGGCTGAGATCTGGACGCCTGCTCTGGCTTTGTTATGAACTGGCTTGTGCGACTGGGCAAAACCATTCGTCTCTGTGGGCCCATTTCCCTTTTCTTAAAATGCAAGGTTTTGTCGCTTATTTGTTTTAATAACTGCGACATCTCCTGTAACCACATCCTTCTGTGATTCTCCGGCTTCCACAGAGTAGGCTGGCCATACCCCAGGGTCAACGATGTCAGATGTCAGGGGACCTCGGCACCCTAGCCATTTCCCACCTCCCCTTTACCCTCCATGCCTTCCTACCCGCCGACTGCCAGTCCTTCAGACCCAGCGCTGGCCCAGACCATTCCACCCTCACAAGGGCCCCTAGAGACAGGCGTGATTTTGATGTTACGGACAGACACGGATGAGGGAACTGAGGCTCTCAGTACGTCACTTTCCCAAGAATGCAGAGCTAGCAGTACACACTGGGGATTCAAACTGAGGCTTGCGTCTAAAATTCTACTTGTTCACCCTATTACACGGTTTCTGCACTTTATGTGGGTTTCTCCTGGCCAGCAGGCCAATGCCAACGTTCCCTGGGGGTGGGGTGGAGGAGGGAGCGGGGTCTGATGTGGAAGGCGCATTCTGTTTGGGCCTGTGGCCCACGGAGCCCGCCACCACCCCCCTGGCTCCCCCCACCCACCCAGGATGGGGACAACACTCACAAATGGCTGCTGTCTTTTTTAACTGCTGCCCCAACTGGTGCATCAAATGAAGCTTTTGCTGCTGAGCACTTACAAAGAATCCTACCAGGTTGCTCTTGTTTTTTTTTTTTTTTTCTTGGTTTTTTTTTAGCTTTTTTGGTTTTTTTTGAGACCCATAGCATTTGCATGTCATAGCAGTTGCTACAGCACAAGAAGTTCATTATTAGCTGTGCTTTCCTAGGCAAGTTTCTCTGCCTCATGGCCTGACTGCCCACTTCCCCTGGGAGGCAGGTGGGGAAGCAGAGGTGGGGCTGGAGGCCCTGGGCTGCCTTTGCAGAGCTGACATTCAGCAGGAGCTGGCAGGCTATTCAAGCTTGGCGGGGTAGTGGGGGGAGCATAGCTACAGGGATCAGAGTCTGCAGGAATGCTGGGAGGCAGTGGAGGGAGGTCCCTTCCAAGAGTTTACCTGTTATATCCTGGTCAGCCAGCCTCTAAAATCCTTACTCATTCATTCATTCATTCATTCATCCATTCAAGAAATATCTAACATGTTCCTGTTCTGTGTCAGACACTGTTCTAGGCACTAGAGATCTTGAGAAGATCAGAAGTAGACACGATTCCTGTTCTCAGAAAACCAATATTTTAGTGGAGGAGGAAATTAATCAATTATACAAATAAATACATACTGTAATGTGAGGCAGTGACAGATGTCTTAAAGAGAATCAGTTATGGTACGGGGCTAGGGAGTAATGGAAATGCTATTATTAGGTGAGGGGCCAGGAGAGGTCTCACCGAGGGAATGAATGACAACTGAACAGAGGCTTGGAGGCAGTCAAGGAGCAGGCTGGGCAAATATCTGGGAAAAGTGGTCTAGGAGAGGGAACAGAGAGTGCAAGGTCCTGAGGTAGGAATGAGAATGGTCAGTTTGAAGAACATTAGGAACCAATGAGCCTGGAGTACAAGGGGCAAAGTCAGAAGCAATAGGGAAGGAAGTTGGAAAAGCCTCGAGGACCATGGGAAGGACTTTGGTTTGTATCTTAAATATAATGGGAAGCTACTGGAACATTTTTAGAAGGGCAATACCTGGTGGGGTGTGTGATTAAAATACTCTCCTTGGTTCCACAGATTGTAAGGAGGTGGGAAGGAAAGCAGGGAGAGCAGTTAGGAGGCTGTTGTGCCCATCCGGCAGGAAATGACGGTGGCTTAGACCAGGTGTCAGTGGTCAAGGTGGACGGCAGTAGTAGGATTTGGAAATTTTTACCAGATGGAACTAAAAACACTTGCTGCTAGGGGCCTGGTAGGTAAAAAAGAGACCAAGGAGGACCCCAGGATTTGGGGGCTGAGTGACGAGGCAAATAGAGTCTTCTGCTGAGATGGGGAACCCTGGGGAAAGAGCAGGTTTGGGAGTGGGAGTGGAATAAGGAGCTCAGTTTGGGACATGTCAGGATTGAGATCCCTGTTGGACATCCAAAAGATGTCAAACAAACTATTCTTATTAAAGTCGGATGTTAAGGGGGCTCTTGGCGGGTTCACTCGGTTGAGCATGCGGCTCTTGATCTCGGGGTTGTGAGTTCGAGCCCCACATTGGGTGTAGAGATTACTGAAAGAAAGAAACTTAAAAAAAATAGTTGGGTGTTTACAGGAGAGACTGGGATGGGGATGCAATTTGGGATCATCTGTGTATTGATGACTTCAGCTGGTGGGGGCTGGGTTATACTGCTCAGGGGATAAGACCAGGTTAGGACGGGAAGCAGTCCAAGGGCTGAGCCCCAGACATGCTGATGCTTAGGGCTTGCATGAGGATGGCGATCCAGGGGAGAAGACTGAAAAGAGGTAGCTGGTGAGGGAAGAGCGTCATTTCTAGGAGGAAGCACTCTCCTCTGTTAGATGCTACAAGAACAGGATAAGAGCTAAGAAATGACCATGGGATCTGGCAGCTTCGTCAAAGGTATTTCCAGAGGATGGTGAGGAAACAAAGCCAGACTGAACAGAATTAAGAGAGGACTTGTCCTCAATGATGGTATTTTCAGTGGGTTGCTAGAGAAGTTTTCTTTATTTGTAAAAATCTATTTATCTGTACTTCTGCAGCTTGAAGACTATAGGCTGAATAAGGGCCACCCAAGGAGATGAAGTCCTAGACCCTGGAATGTGCAAATATTCCCTTATTTGGAAAAAGAGTGAATACAATTTTCCGTGGTCATAGATGTGATTAAATGAAGGGTCTCGTAAGGAGGAGGTTATTCCGGGTGGGTCTGTGTGAGAGAGGCCAAGGCAGATGATGCACGCAGGGTAGGTCTTATGAACTGGGGGCAGATGCTGGAGCAAAGCAGCCACAAGCCCGGGGACGCCACACAGGCGTGGGGTCACCTGTAGGAGGAAGAGATCAGCTACAGATCCTCCTGGAGCAACCCCAGAGCAAGTGCTGCTGCTCTAACAGTGTGGTTTTGGCCCAGTGACACTGGCTTTGAACTTTGGGATCTATAGAACTAGGACAGAATAAATTGCTGTTGTCTTAAGCCCCCAAGTGGTATTTGTTACAGCCCCCATAGTCATCAGACATAATGCAGAAAGGGCTTAACAAAACCCACTGTACCAAGACAAAGACCCTTGGCTCCTAGACCGCTAATATGCAGAGTGCACAGTGGAAGTCCCCAGAAAAAATTGGAGGACCTCTAGCTGGGGTAGAGGGGGCACAGACAGAGCAGAGAGAGAGGGAGACAGGGGTAAATGGTTGACTCTGAGCTAAGCTGCATTGGTTAGATAAGCATCGTACTCTGGTCAGACAGACCCATCAATTCGATCCAAACTGGATTTTTTTTTTTAATATGCCCTAATTGAACTTTTCTGAATGTGAGCTTTTTATTTTTTTTTCCTTCCTCCTGGTCTAAATTCAAGTCTTGAAACGATCCCTTGGTTTGGATCAGGTGGTTTCTCCATGCTGCTTTCTTTCTGCTGAAAGCTGAATTTGGCCAGCAATTCCCCATTACCTGCCCAGTTGTTTGCATTCAGATTTGGCCCAGTTTGAAGAGGCAAGCATGCCTGCCTCTCTCCACCGGCCTCCCCTCCTCCCGCTGACCACACCCACTCCACTGACTGTTGCAGATTGGTGGTTGCCTAGGACAGGGATGAGGGGGTTGATGGGGAAGATGGGTGAAAGTGGTCAAAGTGTATAAACTTCCAGGGGCGTCTGGGTGGCTCAGTCAGTTAATCCTCTGACTCTTTGTTTCAGCTCGGGTCGTGATCTCAGGGTCATGAGATTGAGCCCGGCATCAGGCTCCGTGCTCAGTGCGAAGTTTGCTTGAGATTCTCTTTGTCCCTCTCCTTCTGCCCCTCCCCTCACTCTCTCTCTAAAATACTGAATAAAATAAATCTTTAAAAAAAAAAAGATTGGGGGTGCCTGGGTGGCTCAGTCAGTTAAGCGTCTGCCTTCGGCTCAGGTCATGATCCCAGGGTCTGGGGATCAGACTCCCTGTTCAGTGGGGAATCTCCTTGTCTCTCTCCCTCTGCCACTCCCCCTGCTTGTGCTCCTTCTCTTTCTCTCCCTCTCAAATAAATAAAATCTTTTAAAAACTAAAAAAAATCTAAAAATTAAAAAAAATATGGGGCACCTGGGTGGCTCAGGTAGATAAGTGTCAGCCTTTGGCTCAGGTTGTGATAATGGGGTCTTGGGATCGAGTCCTGTGTCTGGCTGCCTGCTCAGTGGGGGGTCTGCTTCTCCCTCTGCCCTCCACTTGTGCTGTCTCTCTCTCAAATAAATAAAACCATAAAAAAAAAGTTGCCAAAAAAGGTCCAAATGTTGTCATCACACACACACACACATACACACACACACACACACACACACACACACAGAGTAACTGTGAGATGATGGATGAGTTAACTAATATTATGGTAATCATTTTGCAATATATACATGTATCAAAGCATGACCTTGTACATCTTAAATCACACAATGTGTTATGTTGATTATATCTCAACAGAGCTGGGTGGAAAAGAATTAGGATGATGATTGAGATTGTACATGTATCAACAAAAAGTCTTGCACCTAATAAACATTCAATGATGTTAGCTGTTGCTTCCTTTTTATTTACCAGTTTATTGAGAACTAACTTACATATGGTGAAGTGCACAAATCCTATATAGCTCTGTAAATTTTTACATCTGCCTATCCCTGTGTGGCAGCCCCTACATCAAGATATGGAAAACTTGTAGTACAATAGAAGGTTCCCTTTTGTCTCCTTCCCATCAATAACCACCTGCTCTCCCAAGTAACCCATATTCTAACCTTTATTATCACAGATTAGTTTTTCCTGTTCTTGGGGGTGCCTGGGAGGCTCAGTCGGTTGATCAGCTGACTCTTGGTCTCAGGTCAGGTCTTGATCTCAGAGTCTCGAGTTCAAGCCCCATGCTGGGCTCTGCACTGGGCATGGAACCTATTTAAAAAAGAGTGGGGGGTGGGCCTGGGTGGCTCAATCAGTTAAGTGTCTGACTCCTAATTTCAGCTCAAGTCATGATCTCAGGGTCTTGAGATCAAGCTCATGTAGGGCTCTGTGCTCAGTGGGAGTCCACTTGAGAGTCTCTCTGTCCTTCTCTCTCTAACCCTTCCCCCTCCCCTTCTCTCTCTCTCTCTCTCTCTCATATAAATAAATAAATAAATCTCTCAAATAAATAAATAAATAAATAAATCTTTAAAGAATTTTTTTCCTGTTCTTGAACTTCACGTAAATATAATCATATAGTTCTTTAGGTTCTGGCTTCTTTCAGTTAACATTTTATCTAGTGATATTCAGCCATGTGGCCATAAGCAGTATTTTGTTCTTCATTGCTGTATAATATTCCATTTATTGACTATATTATGCATACACCATAATTATAGGCTGTACTATTGATCAACATTGAGCTGTTTCCATTTCTTGCTATTATCAGTAATCTGCTATAAATATATCTGTTCATGTCTCTGTTGCACAGAAGCACCAATTTCTGTCAGTATATACCCGAATGGCTAGGCTGTAAGCTTAGCCTTGGTAGATATACCAAGCAGTTCTCCAAAAGTTGTTGAATGCCGGTTTCCATTCCCCACCGCAATGTGTAGATTTTCCAGCTGTTCCACAGCCTCATCATCCCTTGGTTTTCTGAGTCCTTTTCATTTTAGTCATTGTAAGGGGGGACAGAGTAGCATCTCATAGAGCTTGTAACTGGCATTTTCCTGATGACTAATAATGTTGACCACTTTTGTGTGCTTTTTGTCCATTTGGAAATCCTTGCTTATGATGTGTCTTTTTAATTCTTTTGTCCCTTAAAATATGTTAGCTATTATTTTGTATCATCACTATTGCCCTTTTAAAGAAGATTTTATTTATATATATATTTATTTATTTATTGAGCTCACACAGAGGGGAGAGGCAGAGGGAAGGCGAGAGAGAGAATCCCAAGCAGATTCTGCACAGAGCACGGAGTCCAATGTGGACTTGATTCCACGCCAAGATCATGACCTGAGCCAAAATCAAGCGAGATGTTTCAGGGACTGAGTCCCCTGGGAGCCCCACTGTTGTACTTTTAAATGATCTGTATAGCTATCTACTCTCCCAGTATACTTTTTTAAAAAAATATTTATTTATTTATTTATTTGACAGAGAGAGATCACAAGTAGGCAGAGAGGCAGGCAGAGAGAGAGGGGGAAGCAGGCTCCCCGCTGAGCAGAGAGCCCGATGCGGGGCTCGATCCCACGACCCTGAGATCATGACCGGAGCCGAAGGCAGAGGCTTTAACCCACTGAGCCACCCAGGCGCCCCTCTCCCAGTATACTTTTTGATATCAAAATTTATATGATATTCATTTATGAATTCTTGGTGCCTAACTGAAGCCTCCAAGCATACATTTGCTGAGTAAATTAGCAAACGGTCAAGACTCAGTCAATCATGATAAAATGTCGCCATCTGGTGTCAAAAGGCGTGAACGAGACACGGAGGGATGCAAAGCTCCCAGCAGATAGTTCTTGAGGCATGCTATTTGAACTTTCCCTTATATATGATTTTTTTTTTTTTAAGCAGGCTCCCTACCGAGCAAGGAGCCTGATGTGGGACTCAATCCCAGGATGCTGGGATCATGACCTGAGCCGAAGGCAGCCGCTTAACCAACTGAGCCACCCAGGCGTCCCTATATGATTTTTTAAAATTATTTTTTGCATTGCTTCTGCGTACTTGTTCTTTTTTATTTGCCATATGTACTTGCATTTTTTCAAGTCTAATATTTAGAGTTTGGATTTGGGGAACTTTTATCTTGTAGTGATTACATTTCCAAAAGCTGAGTGTGATATTTATAGCTCCAATGATCAGGGCTTACTCTATTCTAGCCCTGTGGTTGGTGTCACCACAAACTCTGAAGTATATTCAAGAGACCTGGAAGCTTATGGGTAAGTAAACGCGAAACATAAGAAACCAGAGTGAAGTACTGTAATAAATGCCTAAAGTAGGTATTTGTCCATTCGTTCATTCATTCACTCATTCATTC
Organism: Taxidea taxus jeffersonii; assembly: GCA_003697995.1. NCBI lineage: Eukaryota > Metazoa > Chordata > Mammalia > Carnivora > Mustelidae > Taxidea > Taxidea taxus. The sequence continues at coordinate 103,537 of RCUC01001616.1, read as the reverse complement.
TTTTTTTTAAAGATTTTATTTATTTATTTGACACAGAGAGAGATCACAAGTAGGCAGAGAGGCAGGGAGAGAGAGAGACGGGGAAGCAGGCTCCCCGCTGAGCAGAGAGCCCAATGCGGGGCTCGATCCCAGGACCCTGAGATCATGACCTGAGCTGAAGGCAGAGGCTTAATCCACTGAGCCACCCAGGTGCCCCTCACTCATTCATTCTTCAACAGGTATTTGTTGAGCACTTACCAGGCACTGGGCACCATTTAGGTATGAACCACCCAAAAGTGTGTGGTCCAAAACCCGACTGCTCTCTGAAAACTTGTAGCCAAATTGTACCTATTATTTTTCAAGGATTCTGGATTTACATATGTGTGCCCTTCCATTGTAAATCCCTACAGACAGTGGTCCATGTGAGACTCCAGTCTTTATCAAGATTACACACAAAACAAGGTGGTCCTATAGGGAAAAAAATGCTTTTCCATGAAGGGTACTGAGGTGGAGAGGAAGTGGTGAAATTCTCGGTTCTCCTATTACGTATCAGGAACTGGGCTCAGTGTTGGGCAGACAAAACCAAGAGAAAACAGTGGACCACACGGCAGTGTTCAAAGGGCCATGTAAGAAGCATTTGAAGGGAAAATAAGAGCACGCTTCTTGGAGGATGTGAACCACGAGTCGAGTTTTCAAAATGGAATTAGCAGGAAAGAGTAGTAAAAGAGAGCCATGGACAGAGTCGGGGGAAGGGGATGCACAGAAGATGCTGTAGCAGTAAATGGCCTGCCTGCCTTCGAAGCTAAGGTGTTTGTGTTCTACCTTGAACGTGCTTTGGAGCCACTGAGCAATAGGATAGGATAGAAGTAGTAGGATGCAATTTGATATTTAGGAAGTTTGCTGGCAATTATGCAGAGAATGGGTTGAGGAGGGGAAACGTGGGGAGCAGTGGAATATGTTAGAAGGCCATTGTGATGACTCACATGATGAGGCCAGAACCATTGCCTCAGGGGAGAGGGGGGAGGGGAAATGAGAAGAAGGCACAGATGTAGTTGGTACAGATAATTTAGAATTAACACCACAGGGGGCTGGGGTAACTGGGTGGTGGGCATTAAGGAGGGCACGTGATGTAATGAGCACTGGGTGTTATACACAAATAATGTATCATTGAACATTATACCAAAAACTAATGATGTACTATATGTTGGCTAACTGAATTTAAATTAAAAAAAATAGAATTAGCGTCACTAATGGGATACAGAGAGGGAGAGGAGAGAGTCTGGGGCAAATCACAGGTTTCTGCCTTCAGTAGATGGTGGCTGGTCCCTTTCAAGAAGAATAGTAGATCTTTACTCACAAACCTCCCCATTCCTTACCCCACCTTCTTTTTGTTTCTGGAGAAGACTGACCATTTTTGGTATAATGAGGAAAAAGGTCCGTGAGCATCATGATGTATTTTTGTACTGAAGTCCTTAGGTACCCTGGTCACTTTTACTTATCTGTTTAGATTTTTCAGGTCAGAATATATTCATTTGCCAGAAGGAAAATGAATATATTGCCTCTCAGCTTGATGGCATAGGAAGGCTTGAGGTACAAAGACCTAGACGGTCACAGGCACCCCAGTTTTTGTATAGATTTCTCTTTAAAATTTCAGGCAGCAGTAGAGAGCTTTCAAAAATTTGAGATCCCAGACCTATTCCTATTTCTTTCCACCTAATAGCAGTTAGCTTTGCAGATCTGGAGTCTCTGTGGAGGAAGCAAGCCTCTAGGATTGGGTGTCAGCCTCTAGTGGTCACTTTTTAAACTGCAAGTGCACCTGCCGGTCTGGGAGGGAGCAGAGCCTGACCTTGGAGATACTTGGATTTGGATTCCGTTGTTGGCTTCAGGGCAGTTTAGAGTTCAGGCTTTGGTTGGGTAGTGCCAAGCACAGCACTCATTACCCTCAGGTTCCTTCTTCTGTCTAGAAGGGTCTTACATACTGGCGAAGAGGAATTGTGAGTCAAATCGGAGCCTGGATTTTAAATGTCGCTTCTATTAATCTCTAGCTGTGTGCACTTAAGCAAGTTATTGAACTTCTTTGTGCCTCAACTTCCTTATTTGTGAAATTAGATAATAAGGCATTCTTTCTTCTCAGGTGTATGATTCGAATCCCCCAAAAGATTTGTTGAAGTCCTGTTCCCTGGTACCTATGAAAGTGACATTATTTGGAAACGGGGCCTTTGCAGATGTGGTCAGGTTGAGGTGAGGTCCTACTGGAATAGGGCGGCCCCTAAATCAATAACTGGTGTCCCGATAAAGACAGAGAGTTTGGAGACATGCAGACATGCAGACATACACAGAGGGAAGATGGCCATGGGAAGCTGAAGGCAGATATTGGAGCGATGCAGCTATAAGCCGAAAAATGCCAAGGATTACCAGCAACCACCAAAATCTAGGAAGAAGCAGGAAAGAATTCTTCCCTTCAGAGGGAGCCTGGTTCTGCTAACACCTTGATTTTGGACTTCTGGCCCCTAGGACATGGGGGAATTACATTTATGTTGTTCTAAACCACTCAATTTATGTTAATTGTTAGGGCATCCGTAGAACACTAGTACAATAGGGTTCTTATAAAGAGTAAATTAGTGAACATGGTAAAGCACTTAGGAAAATGACTGGCATATAATAAGTGCTATGTAAGTATTTGCTCTCATTAGTCCAGAGTCACATAAGTGGCAAATAACGAGTCTAGATTTAAACTCAGACTAATCACTATGCAATTAAAAAATGGGGAATAAACACAGACTTACATGGTTTGAAACGAATGAAATGTATAGCACGGATGTATCTTTTTAAAATGATTTTTCAGCTTTGTAGATTAACTTACAAGTTACTGATCCCTTTCCCAAAAAAGCTACTGATCCCAATCACAGCTGATAAGCAAGTTTCCAACCTGTTGTTTTTCTTTGGAAAGAACCACCAGCAGCATTTAGGAAGGATTTAGGATTTTGCTGACATTGGAAAAATACAGAGATAAGAGCAGGAGATTGGGATTCAGGTCGGCAGGACACAAGCCTATGAACTTGGCATGCCTGGAACACAGGGGAAGGGAAGCTGTCAATCAATGTAGGGGTCCTTACTACCTTTCACTCTGAAGAATTCCCCAATGGGAAGCCAGGTATGCAGGAATTAAATGGGAATTGGGAAGGGAAATTAAGAAACTAGAAAAACATAGTGTGGAGTCAAAATGAAGGGATTACTTAGAGAAAACCCACAAACTGGCCCAGAAATTTCCAAATCACATGAGAAGAGGGTTTCAAAAGGCTTTCTTTGAGAGAGGAAATGGTTTGTATGACAGATGGATTTTCCCCTAGGAGATGGGAAGCTCTTTTTTTTTTTTTAAGATTTTATTTATTTATTTGACAGAGAGAGATCACAAATAGGCAGAGAGGCAGGCAGAGAGATGGGGTGGGGAAGCAGGCTCCCTGCTGATAGGAGAGCCCGATTCGGAACTCAATCACAGGACCCCGAGATCATGACCTGAGCCAAAGGCAGAGGCTTAACCCACCCACTGAACCACCCAGGTGCCCCGGAGATAGGAAGCTTCTTAAGGGAAGATCTCTCTCTCTCAGTGTAAATGATGGACTCGGGGTGATTGGTATTCCACAGAAGCTGAACCCATAGTCTTTTTCCTTATCACTCTTTTTTTTTCCCCTTCCCTTTAATTACTTAAATCTGCCCTTATTTGCATCTGGGCACAGCTGTAGAAATAGCTGGGAAATTGCTGGAAATAGCAATGTGGATGTAGAAGACAATATGGATCTAAGAACATAGTTTTTGTTGGGAGACGTGATTGCATGATGGCGTTGACAGTACTGTAAATCTCACATTGGTTCTGAGATCTCCCTGAGTTTTCTCAACTTTCTGGGTGTGGCGCTGGGGCCAGGACAAACGTTTAACTCTGGGTTCCTGGAAGAGTTGGACAAATGAGTGACATAGTTCAGAGTCACTTTGGGTCCTAAACAGCAGGAAGCTTCTGACCCATGGGTGGAGAAGATAACTGGGCACCATTCAGGGACTAGAATGGAAGGACTCAACACATAGTTGGGATATTTGGTTTTCCTTGTGGAAAACAACAAAATTAAGATTATTGGGGGGGTACTTAATTTACCTGTGGCAAAAGAAGATTTACTTGAAAATGGAAAGAGTTCATATTGTTAAATTTTATAGAATGGCTTCAAATTTCAAGATACTTTAAGGTAATACTACTGGTCCTTATAGGGCTCTTTTGGTTCTCATGACATCACTCTTTTTGGCAGGTTTGGATGGATACATTGAAGGAATCAGAGTCAAGACATATATAGATATATTTTTTTCTCAGTGTATTTTGTGTCATAGAGAAAATGGATTTGAAGTAACATCTTCACCCTTAGTGGCTCCTGGAATTGTAAAATACATAGATATTCATAACAGTCTTGAGGAGCCAAAGTGCTTTTCTTGTTGATCCTAGGAATAGTGGAAAGAATCAGTGAGGTCATTGTGAAAACATGGCTAGGGCTTTGCTGATACACAGACGTTGTCTCACGCAGGGGCTGCAGCAGCCTGGCTGGCCACAGGTCCACTCATGAAGCAATTTGGGTTAATATGACAACTCATGGAAATACTGGCTTCTAAGGGACCTATTAATATCCCCAGCTAACACAGGAGAAACCTTAGAGCTGTTAAGTAACTTACATGCCCAGGTCACAGAGCTAATAAATGATGCAAGTGGGACTCAAATCTAGGTCCTTATCTAGGTCCATTTATCCAGAGTCTGTGCTCTTAACCACTGCCCTGTTCTGCTCCTGTCTTAGCTGAATCATCTCCCCCAGCAAAGTTGACCTGGCCCCCGCCCCCACTTTCTATGATATCTATCTATTTAGCCCACCTCATATATCAGGTTAGAGACCAGTCTTTCCTACCAGTTCATGAGTTCCTTGGACATAAAGCTCTCAGTAATTAATCACTGCACCTGACACAATGCTGGGCACAGAGCAGATGCCCAATAAATGTCGAATGAATGGCGGATATTATTGTTCTGTTCTCCAGGTTCTTCTACCTAGTGACTTACGTAACACCTCCATTAGTCTGTCTAGTAGATATCTCAAACTTACCGTGTCCAAACCGTACTCCTCATGTTCCTGTAAGATGTGCTTTACCTAACAGTATTCCATCCTAATCAATGGTATCTTTCTTCCCTTTACCCAGGCCAAACACTTAGAGCATTAACTCATCTATTTCTGTAATCTCACATCTACCAGTTAGTCCTGGCAATTGTACTTTAAGTACATAATTTGAACCCTGCCCCTTCTCATCAGTTCTGCTGCTACTGTTCTCATCCAAACCATGCCCATCTTTCACGTGGATAACTGTATCAGCCTGCCCAGTGGTTCCCCTCCTTCCATCTTTGTTCCCCTACAATCCATTCTCACTATTGGCATGTTTCTATAATCGTAGTGAGATCATAGTACGGTTTGTTGAATGATAAACTCTAGTGGATCCCCACTATATTCAGAATAAAAGCTCAAATCATTCCAGTGGCTTATAAGGAGTTCCATGCTTTGCCTACCAACATCCCCCTAATCATACCTCCTACAGCCCTCTCCCTCATTCTCTATGCTCCCAGCTCATAGGTCTCCTTGCTGCTTCTCAGGTATGCCAAGCACAAGCTTTCTCAGGGACTTTGCACTTGCTCTTCACTCTAGAATGCCTCTTCTCTTTAATACGCACGATTCACTCCCTTAAGCTCTTGGAAGTCTTTGTTCAATCTCCTCCTCTGCGAGCCTTCCTTGCTTACTCCCTATGTTGTGCCTGGAGTGTGTGCGCTACACTTTGCCTGACTAATTCTTCTTCTTGGCATTTGTTACGTTCTGGTATGCTATATAACAGTAATTTAGGGCACCTGGGTGGCTCAGTCGGTTAAGTGTCTGCCTTTGCCACAGGTGGTGATCCAAGGGTTCTAGGATCAAGTCTCGAATCGGGCTCCCTGCTCAGTGGGGAGTCTGCTTCTCTCTCTACCGTTCCCCCCTGCTTGTGATCTCACCCTCTCTCTCTCTCTGTCTCTCAAATAAATAAAATCTTTAAAAAAAACCTATAATTTATTTTGTTCACTGTTTGTCTCCCCTCACCACAATATAAGCTCCAGGAAGATAGGGATCTTTGTCTCTTATTCATTGCCATTTCCCAAATATCTAGAACAGAGTCTGTTAAATGATAAGATTTTTTTTTTCTTTTTTTAGAAAGAGAGAGAGTGCAAGTGTGCATGACCAGGAGGGGAGGGTAACAAGGGGTAGGGACAGAGGGAGAGGGAGAGAGAGAATCTTAATCAGGCTCCATGCTCCACACAGAGCCCAATACAGGGCTTGATCTCAAGACCCTGAGATCATGACCTGAGCTGAAATCAAGAGTGGATGCTTACCCAACTGAACCACCCAGGTGCCCCCATGATAAGTATTTGTTACATGATTTCTGGGTGTACGAAAGAAAAGGTGAAGAAACTCACTGCATAGTTCAGGAAGTGTATGTTCTGAGCGACTGGATGGGTGCGCTCTATACACATTCCCCACTCTGTGATCCCGTGACTGTGTGGCTTTCTAATTGACATGCCTCCTGCTCAACTACAAGCCGATGTTCACTAAGAAAATTCATCATAACAATTATTTATATAGGGCAAGAATTATTTACAAAGAGTAGCTTCCTCTTGGTCAGCTTAGTAACAAAACTTTCTACAACTAGCAGTTACATGCTATTGCATTCTCTGTTCATCTATCGGTCTTCTCCATCAGAAGCATCACCCTTTCCTACTCTTTCTGGGCCCATTTCTCTACTTGTACACTCCCCATTCTCAGATCATGAACACAGCACTGATTGCAGAAGACAGAAACTCTCCCTCGTGTGTGTGTGTGTGTGTGTGTGTGTGTGTGTGTGTGTTTTCCCCTGTATACGAGGTGATCAGAGGTGATGAGATTCGGCAGTCACCGAAACATTTTGTGCTTTTCATCTCAGAATGTGCTATTTTCAACGTCCGTCTCAACGTCCGTCTGTCCACCTGCACTTTTGATCCTATCCTCTTAAAGATTTGCTTCCTCCCTTCTCCCACCTTTTGTATTTTTATATTCCACTTATTTATTTGACACACAGACAGAGATCACAAGTAGGTGGAGAGGCAGGCAGAGAGAGAGGAGGAAGCAGGCTCCCAATTGAGCAGAGAGCCCCATGTGGGGCTCGATCCCAGAATCCTGGGATCACCACCTGAGCCGAAGGCAGAGGCTTTCACTCACTGAGCCACCCAGGCGCCCAGCACCTTTTGTATTTTTAATGTTTCTGGCTGCCCTTGTTGCTTCCCTTCAGCGTGTTCAACTTGACACTATGTATTAGCACGTCTAGCTCTGGTCTGGCAAACAACAGGTGGTTGATGCGTGTTAGTTTCCTTCCTCCACTGGGGCCAGTCTCCCTTACACCCAGAAAAACTGACATCTTTTCTTGACACTGAATCTCCCCAAACTGCCACGCTGTTTCTTTCTGTCTCAAGCATTTTCCTTCAAAGTCCCACAGCTTGTTTCTTCCTCCACTCCTATTGGTTTACCCAAATTTCACCCCTCGGCTCACGGTGACCTGGTCATAAAATCAAACACCTTCCTTTCGTCTTTATCCAGCTTGGCTCCTCTTTGGCATCTGAGAGCACAGACCACATCTTCCGTTTACAATTTTCTTCTCTTTTTTAATTTTTTTTTTTTAAATTTTTTCAACACTTCTCTTCTGATTCTCCCCTTCAGCTGTTCTCTCCCACTAGTTTTTGGTGGGTAGCTTACTGCTTCACCCATTGCTCCTGAAGTGTTGGAAAAGCCCAGATTTCTGTCCTTAGCAAGTTCTTCTTTTTTTTCAGTATACACCTTCTTTCTTTCTCATCCAGGCGCATGCCTTGAATTTATACCTGTTTGCAGATCACTCCCCAATTTGCAGATCACTCCACAGCTCCTTTCCAGATTTCTCTCACAACAGATCTGTTTCTGCTTTGTGGATAGCCCAGAGTTGTCTCACACTCAATACAATAAAAAAACCGAGCCGAGTATCCTCGCTGGTGCACTTGCCTTTTCCCTTGTTTCTAATGTGATGATGACACCTGTCACCTAGATCCCCACAGCCGTTCTGTGCATGTTGTGTTTTATTCATCTTTGAATCCCCTGCCCCCCAAGTTTGCTCTTGATTTTTCTATAAAGGTTACATAAAGCATTTTGATCACCTTGTTGATGACTGATAAAAAGTGTCTGATCCCATTCACCATTATCAGCTTGCAAGGAAAGTGACAGGCGAAAATACTTCATGTTTTTTGTGTCGAGAGGAGGGCTAGTCTTAAACAAAAATAGGCATTTTCCAAAACAGCATGGATGTCAAGTAAAAAACTACATTGTGATTCTTGCTTGGAAAATGGTAGAGTACATCATTGACTCTCATCTCAGCACCTTTATATCCAAAACCTTTTCCATATAAGGAAGCAGTCTCCCACTGAAGATAGTAAAAGTCTCCTCCCTTTCACTTTGGGCTCTACCATGTGATTTGCTTTCACCAACATATGTTAGCCGACTTGAGACACAGGCTTTGGCATGCACGTAGAGGCTGGGTTTCCCTCGTCATACCTGGCAATCACTACAGGATTGTATCAAGGCTTGCACCACGGGGAGCCAGGAGAAGAATGAAAGCCACAGAGCCCCAGCTGCCCCACACATCACCAGGCAGAAGCAAAGCCACACCCCCAAACCCAGACAAAATCTGCTTCTGGAAGTCTAGACTATGTGCTGATGCACAAAATATGTGCTTATGGTTGAAAGCCACCCAAGTTTTGTGTTATCATGTGGCAGTATTTGCCTGATATAAATACCAACATCTATTTTTAGTGGCTTTCTTCTTCCTTCTATTGAATTGTGCCTCCCTTCTCCTCTGCTCTATTCTAGACAGCATGCTCATGTAAAAAAACGACTGGCTTTGGAGTCACTGTCCTGATTTTGAACCCATCCCACTAATGATTAAAAACTGAGTAAGTGGGGTGCCTGGGTGGTTCAGTGCATTAAGGCCTCTGCCTTCAGCTCGGGTCATGATCCCCAGAGGGGCACCTGGGTGACTCAGTGGTTAATCTGCTTTGGGCTCAGGTCATGATCTCAGGCTCTCTGCTTCTCTCCCTCTGCCTGCTGCTCCAAGGTCTGTTCATCCTCTCTCTCCCTCTCTGTGTCAAATAAATAAATAAAATCTTTAAAAATTTTTCTTAAGTTGAGGAGCACCTGACTGACTCTGTGGTGGCATGTGTGACCCTTGATATCAGGGTCATGAATTTAAGCCCCACATTGGGTGTGGAGCCTTCTTTAAATAAATTAATTAAAAAAAACCTTTTTTAATTCTTAAGTTAATAATTTAGTTCATTAAGTTTCTAGCTTTTCCTCTCTTGTAACCCTCTAAATACCATCTTCACTGCATTCCACATGTACTGATTAACATTATTTACATTTCATTTTAATTCTTAGTATTAGTAAATTTGTATGTGATCTCTTCCTTAATACAAGAGCTATTTAATGCAATGGTTTTTTATGTGGGGATTGTGAAGTCTCCAAACATAATAACTTACAACTCTTGTTTTTGCAGGTTTTCAAATAAAATATATTGTGGTCAGAGAACATTATCTATGTAATACTCACTTGCTAATTGTTGAGAATTACTTTACTGTACTCTATAGTAGCAATTATTTTAAGTGTCTTATGTATTTGAAAAAAGATATTCTATAATTGTGAGTCATGGATTTTTACTCCCCATAATTATTAAATTGTGTAGGATACATATTGTACAAATATGTATCCTACTGATTTTTCCATTGGCTCGATCTATCAATAACTAGGAAAATGTATTTAAGTGGATCACTAAGGTGATGGCTTTATCAATTCTCGTATTTAATTCTACCAATTTTCAGCATATAATCTGAGGCGACTTCGTTAAGCACATGGAAATTTGGACCTGTTATACTTTCCTGGTGGATTAAGTTTTTAACTATGTAGATGCATTAATTCTCATTATGCTTTTTGTATAAAAAAAAACTTTTGTCAATATTAAAATAATTCCCTTAGCTTCTTCAGGTTGGTATTCTTCTGGTATATCCTTTTCATTCTTTGAATTGTTCATTGTTCCTATATTTTTCTGTATCTCTGATATATAACCTATTGCCCTAATCAACTTTTGAGCCCACCTAAATAATCTCTTTTACTTAACCAATATTTTGTCTGTTTTGGGCTTTTTACAACTTTTAGTTCTATTTGTCCCATCTTTAGATGCTTATTTTTTGCCTTTCTTTGTACAATATGAGTTACTTCCCTACTTTTGTTTTTAAATTCTTATTTCTAATATTCCCTCCACTGTTTAGGATATTATTTACTCTATTTCCCGTAATGAGTATCCTTGAGATTGCACAGTGCATACTTAATAATTTAATGTAATAATTTAATAGTGCATACTTAATATCCAGAGCAACCAATGTATTATAGCTTTTGTCCTGAACAATTCATGAATGCTAACACACTCAATTTCTGAGCACCCTACCCCAATTTACATGCTATTTCTGTTCTCTAGTAATTTTTTTTTTTAAAGATTTTACTTATTTATTTGTCAGAGAGAGAGGGAGAGAGAGTGAATGAGCACAGGCAGATAGAGTGGCAGGCAGAGGCAGAGGGAGAAGCAGGCTCCCTGTCGAGCAAGGAGCCCGATGTGGGACTCGATCCCAGGATGCTGGGATCATGACCTGAGCCGAAGGCAGCCGCTTAACCAACTGAGCCACCCAGGCGTCCCTCTAGTAATTTTTTTTTAAAGATTTTATTTATTTATTTGACAGAGAGAGATCACAAGACCCTGGGACCTTGACCTGAGCGGAAGGCAGACGTTTAACTGACTGAGCCACCCAGGTGTCCCTGTTCTCTAGTGGTTTATCCAAAATAAAGTTTCGCTGTAGAAGAGGCCTTTTAGAATAGCATCTCAGAGTTAAAGAAGGAAGCAGAGATCTTTGTCTCTGGATCCAGTTTTCTGCTTTTGTATTGATGTTTCCTGGCTCATGGTTAACTCATCACTATTTGGGTACTTTCTTCCAACCACTCCCAGCTCTTCAACCTTGAACTGCTTCTTGATAGAGCTTTTGCAGAGATTCAGTAAATGAACCAAAGGTCGAAACAGTTGCTGTAGTCCTCTTCCTGATATTGTCCCTTCATAAGTAGTCTCTTGGACTCTTCTAAGAGACTGTAAGATGTACAACTAATGGAGGAACTGCAGATGAAATGAAAAGAGCCCAGAACTGTAGTCTTACAGAAAAATCCTGGGAATTTACAGTTTCAATTATCTTCCTGTAAAATGGCCTTTTGAAGCCTTGTCATATTCTGCATGGATCATTACTAAGATTTATACTCTATTTAAATGAAGATTGTTATTTTTCATGCACTTTTGCAGAGGACTGGGTCTTTTTGCTCCAGCTACCTATTACTTCTGCTTCTGGAAGTCTTTATATAAGTTCTGCTTTTAAGCCCCCAGTTTCCACCGAAGATTACCAAATAATCTAATCTCTTTTTTAAAAAAATCAAATTGAGGACACCTGGGTGGCTCAGTGGGTTAAGACCTCTGCCTTCAGCTCAGGTCATGATCCCAGGTTCCTGGGATCCAGCCCCAAATTGGGCTCTCTGCTCGGCAGGGAGCCTACTTCTTCCTCTCTCTGTCTGCCTCTCTGCCTATTTGTGATCTGTCAAAAAAATAAATAAAATCTTAAAAAAAAATCAAATTGCATTCCCTCTTGTCCCCTTTTACCTGAAATTTCCATGAGCATACACATACAGTAAGAACAGGAACTGTTCATTATAGGATATCCTTACTTTTGTCGCGCTGACAAGAATTGTCTCTTCTTGTTATTAAGGATAATTTACAGCAACTGATATCGAAAGAGAGATCAAGGGGCACCTGGGTGGCTCAGTGGGTTAAAGCCTCTGCCTTCGGCTCAGGTCATGATCTCAGGGTCCTGGGATCGAGCCCCCATCAGGCTCTCTGCTCAGCAGGAGCCTGCTTCCTCCTCTCCCTGCCTGCTTGTGATCTCTGTCAAATAAATAAAATGAAATCTTTAAAGAGAGATCAAAACCTGTCCTTGCCTGCTTCTCAGGGCTTCCCCAAGGAGGAATCAAGTTATGCCACCTACAAGGAGATGTGCCCAAGTTTGAGAACATTGAATTCTGCCAAAACAGATTAGTGAGTACACGGGTAGGGCACCCATTTTTCGGCTTTTAGTGTTACTCACCCACAAATCAGATTAATGGGTCAGTTGGCCAATATCACTAGAAATGTAAGGAGACAGAAGAAAAAATTTATGTATATTTCTCTTAGGGAAATTTATTGTGGCTCGAAGAAATACTTTGGTTAGCGGAGGGAGATGTTAGAGGTAAAACTAAAAAATGTCTGTGGAAGACTAGCAAATTATTCAGGTGCATGGGATATAATAATTCACTATTTCTCAGCACAGCTTTTGTTCTCCAAAACCAGCACAGGGTCAGATTAACTCTCACTTGGTTTGCTGTCCTTCCTGGGAGCTTGGTAAATCAAAATGGCCTAGAAGGGGTGCACACTAGCTTGTTCCTTTCCTCATGTAAGGGCCAATCTGGAGATTGCTGCTCTGACATGTGAGGCTTGGAGCAAATGGTTTCTGCCAACTTTGCAGAACTCAGTGGGGTGTTTTCTTGTTCACCACTTTGTTGCTCAGTGAAAAGAATGCATTTTCTATCAGATCTTCCGGTTGAGCTGGGCCCTAGAGAAAGTGGTTTTTTTGTTTTGTTTTTTTAGCTTGCTTTGGTTCTAGTACTTCAATGCTAATCTACCAAATGAACTCTCCATGGGGTTCTTTGGAGAGTTCACCAGATTCTGGTCTAGACTTTGAGGCCTAAGTTCCAGATAATAAAAATATATTCTGCCTTGATCTCTTTCCATTTATTTCTCTTCAGTAAGTGGCATGGAGAAGAGGCTCAATATTCCTTGGTGAGCCCTAAACTAATGGCCAAAAGCGCAAATATTATTTTAATTTCATAACTTTATTAGCATGTGACTTTATCATTTCCAACCATCTACCAATTTTCCTGAGTTGTTGATTCGAGTACTTTATAGCTTCCTCCAAATATTATCTTTAAAATCCTACCTCTTTATTCTCCAGAAACTTCGATTTAGTATGGTATTCAAGAAAACCAGTATTCAACTGTTTACAAAATTCTATGGGGCCCTCCTTGAGGGTAGCCACGGCCCAGCCCCTTCCCCTGTTCAGGTGTGATCTCTTGCTCCCTGCAGGTTCTAGCAGTTCTGCTGCGAACTTCACCTCTGCTCATGCTCAGGTTTAGGAGACAGCACGCCCCTCCACGAACCTCAGAAAATAAAGTATTTCACAAGCAAGCAGAGACTTAGTGTCTGCATATGTGACTTCGCTGGGGGAATTGGGAATAAAAGGACTATTTGATGTGCCAACAAACTAGACCAGTCTCTCACTTTTCCTCATGTAGTATTCTCTTGACAGTTTCTCACTTAATGCAGTAATGCAGGTACATCAGTGAACAAAGCCACGGTTCCGTTAGAACAAATTTGTTCGGCTACCTCCAGAATTTTATCAGCTCCCATAACTGATGTAAGCTAGGGAAAATGATCTCTTGAGGCTGTATTTCACCCAACACAAATCTGCTTAGACCTTAGATCTAGGGTTCAGATATATTTGCCCATGAGTAGTGTCTTGTGCAAACCATAGGCGTGGACCTTCCCTCAGTATGCCATCTAATCCAACTTCTGCTCTGCCAACCATGACCAGCCTCACGGAAAACTACTGTGTACTCCTTGATGTCTTTGGATATATGACATCCCGAACTACCTGGAACCTGAAGCCTTGGGAAGTGAATAAAATGGAAAGTTCCAGAAACCAGGGGACGGGGCTGCCAGTGTTACTTTTATTTATTCCATACATGTGTATTTCCAGGACAATGGCTGACTGGTATTAAAGCCAGACTGGGCAACTGGAGTTATCAGTACTGGCCAAAATGGGAATTGCCTTGTTGAGCTATTAGGGCTGAAACTTTGTTATCCTTCCCTCTGTACACACTGGCACATAATGGATTGAGAAACAGCTGAAGAAACCAGGCACAGAAGACAATCTCCCTTCTCATGCTTTAATCCCATACCCTATGCTCCATTTATGGAGGACGCTCATCCAGTGTCCTTGCCACTCCCATAAGCAGAGCAGGTGAGGCTCGTAATTATTCCTCCCCATCTCCAAGGATCCTTAATCAGGCAACAGAGATCCTACTAGCAGCCATGAGATACTACTATTTAGTTCTTAATTACATAAAAATGAGATCACATAAGAAAAAGCAAACAACGCAAATACATGAAAGCCATTTACTCCTGGTAAATTCTTCAGGGTCCCAGGTGCTGGGGTTCATAATTTTCTCTGATAGCAGAGAACCAAGGCAGGGATAATAGGGGCTGGGTGTCAGTATAGTCTTGATGGCCTTAGCCAGCAGCAACAGCTTTTACAAAATTTTCTCCATAATTTGGTCTCAGGTCTTCTTGTGTTCTTCATATAAATGAACTGACCCAGTCAATCGTGATTCTGTAATTGTTATCGTACCTACGTTAGCTGACATGGTTCCAAAATCCCTTTGCAAAACCATGCAAAGAGGGCAGGGTGGGTGGGCTTGTACCCATGTGGGGATGTAAATGATTTCACTGTGATGTAATTATGCTTTACTGACTCCCCCAGCACCCAGCTGTTGCATCTCACTTTTGCAAAAGTGCTAGGGGCAAAACCAAGAGGCTGGTAGAACACTAAGGAAGGTGGGCATGAGTATTCCAAGAGGAAATCATCCCCAATGAAAGAGGCTTCTGAATAGATCCTCCTTTCTAGCAGGGGCTGGCCCCTGGTATTTTGGCAACAGGTGAGGGAGCAGCCTGGCAAGGTCCACGTGAAACAGCCTCGAGGTTTTCCCCCATCAGACACTTCTCCCATCTCTCCCCAGGTATCAAAGCAAAGTGCATGGTGAAGAAGTGAACCAGTGAGAGATTTGTAGTTATCACGTGAATGTGTGGCAGAGCCATGAGGACGCAAATCTCCTGCCTTGGGTTCAGGGCTGTGTGCTTTAAGATTTGAGCCCAGTAAGGACAGAATCCTAGAGGCTGGTCCCTCACCAAACCTAAAGGTTTGTCCTGTCCTAGGCAAGTTATACTTGAGGCTGTGAAGCAGTCTTTAGGATATGCACAGCCTATTTAGGGAAAATATAATAACCATGATATTGTTAAGTCTTCTACATCTCCTACTTCACACCCATGAGGTAGAGGCAGGAACACTCCAGTCAAGGAGAAGCCTCCACCCAGGTTGTACTTTGGGCAAAAAACCTCAAGGTGTAGAAGAAGGTTGAGAGGTTCTGCCTGGGAGACTTTAGTTAGCTGTGGGAAGAGGTGATGCAGATCTGGGCAAGTCAGGGAGACTCCCCAGAAAAGGTCTTCCCGGGCTGACGAGAGGGCGTCTCCTCGCCCATGCCCAGGTGAGGGCTGAATGCAGACTGCCTCACATGGGAACCTAGCTAGGAGGTCTTTTCTGAGTGGGTCCTCTGATGCCTGATTAAGTGATAGCCCCTGCTGAAGCTTTTTCCACAGGTAGGGCACGTGAACGGCTTTTCGCCAGTATGGGTTCTCTGATGCCTGACGAGGTGGTCCCTCCGACTGAAGCTTTTCCCACATTCGTTGCACCGGCAAGGCCTCACTGAGGCATGTCCTCGAAGGTGTTTGGCAAACGCGGCACTGTGGTTGAAGCAGCGCCCACACTCGCTGCAGAGATACAGCTCCTCGGCTGCATGTGTCTTCCGGTGTGCCAGATACCGCCTGTGGTCACTGAAGTCCTCTCCACACTCTCCACACAGGTAGGGTTTGCCTCCAAGGTGGATTCTTTGGTGTGTTGTCAGCACAGACTTCTGGCTGAAGCTTTTGCCACAGATAGTACAGAAGAAGGGTTTTTCTCCTGTGTGTGTCCTCTGATGCCGGACAAGGTCTGAGGTCCAGCGGAAGTTTTTTCCACAATCGTCACATCTATAGGGTTTCTCAACATGTGGAGTTCTCTCAGCCTGGACCAGAGGGGAGGTCTCATCCAAATTCTTCCGGTTTAGGGGAAATTTATATGAAGTGCCCATTTTGTGGACCTTCTGGTGCCTGGCAAGATGAGAGCTCCGCGTGTAACTTTTTCCACACTCCATACATTTATAGGGTTTCTCTCCTGTGTGAGTTCTTAGGTGTCTAATAAGGTGGGAGTTACAAGTGAAACTTTTCCCACATACAGGACAGTCATGGTGTCTTCCTAACAAAGGGTGGAGAGGCATGGTTTCCCGAAGATTCGATAAACTATTAACTTGAGGAATATTTGTACCAAATCTTTCGTTAAGTCTATTTGGATCATCCTCAAAGACTATTTCCCAGTCTGGAGTCTGGTGGATTTCTGGATCTCCCAAAATCGATCTGTGTAGATCCTCTAAACTTAGATCTTCTTGCTCAAGATAATCTTCTTCATCTTCACTCCTATCTCCTGTGGAGAGGGTGAGAGAACAAGGGAAATTATAGAGGAGACAATGCCTTCCACACAACACTGGGATTTTTAAGCAGTCTTGGGAAGGCAAGACCACAGAGAGAAGCTCATATTTCATAACTGCAGAGGCTGGGAGAGAAGGAATAACCAGTCAACTAATTTTTGTCATGTGCTAGGCACTTTCTTATACATTATCTCATGCTGTCGACAAGCCTTGATACGGACAAAAATTATCATCCTCATTTCACAAATGTGGACACTGAGGACCAAGAGTTTAAGTGACCTGCTTAGTAAAGGACTACAGCTGCATCCCAAAGTTCCCATTTTTTTTTTCTTTCACCATCTTGCATTACATATCCCTCACATGAATGACGGGAGGGGAAAGAGGAGGATGAGGACAGAAGAATTTGGCATTCAGAGAGAGACAGGGGTAATGGCCAACAGGTTAGAAGAACCAATGAGAGGGGCACCCCAGAGGGAGAGGGGAAGTGCCAGCCCTGCGGGGGAAGATGCCTTTTGTTGTTCCTCACCTGTGTAGGTAAAACTCAGGATTTCTGGCTCTTGAGGCTCTTGAGGCTCTGGGATATCTGGGACCAAAGGCTCTTCCTCTCTAACGTGGGAGATCTCATCTAGTCTGGGGATTGGAAATGCTGCTCAAGAGAGGGAAAGTGGGACATTACGATTGGTTCAGCAATTCCCTGTGTTAAGAGCAGATCTTTGCTGTTGGGTCAACTGAAGAACAAATGGACAGCCTGGTCAGTGGCTCCGATCTGGTCTTTTTACCTTGAGCACTTCTCACCAAATTCTGCATATTTCATGCCCTTCGTCTGCAACTTGATAGTCTAGGACTGTTAATGCTCCCTCTTTCCCCATATTCAAGTAAGCAGATCAGCTTCAACTTCTACTGTTTGTTTCAAAACTCACATACCGCCTCAAATATACTAAAGCTATATATTATAATTTTATTTTCTTATTACAAGTTTCCAACCACTTTCTAAGCATTTCCTCTTTCCTTTAACTTGAAAGGATATCATCATCTTGCTTAGCTCATCCTTCAGTCTCGCTGGTGGGGTAGGCTAAGAGAAGCGTGGTGCATACAGTTCTAAGGTCTAAGACCCCCACAACTTCCAAGAGGAGAAAGACCTCTGTGCTCAGAACACCCTAGAAACACTTGAAATTTCTTACACAAAGAGACCACAATTCCACAATCTTCTTCCAAGACATATTCTCCATAGAACTCTTTCTGTGCTGGATCAAGGTCGCTCCACTGGTCCTGGGAGAAGCACACAGCCACGTCCTTGAAAGTTACCAGTCCCTGAAAAGACACAGGCTTTGGTTAAAATGGGATGCTCCCGGAGCCGCCTATTTTGTTCATGGGATGAAGATTATGGCCGGAGACAAAAGGAATGCACATAAGACTCTGGGCTCCCTTGGGGAAATCTGTGGCACCCCTGGCTGCTACTCCCTGACTTCCTACTTCTGCACTTTCTTACTTCCTCCTCTGGGCCTCCCAGTCCCACTGCTCTCTCTCAGGGCCAGCCTCTGCTCTTCTTCTGGAGCACACTGGTTAATGTACAAGAAGAGTCTTAAAGGTCCTCGTTCACTCCCTATCTGATACCTTAATGCCACCTGTATTTCTACAAAAATTCACCTTTTCTGGAAAGCTTTCCCTGACCTTCTCCAGGCACACCATCACCTACAGGGTCGGCACAGCATACACAGGCCCTTTGGCAGCTCCTAGACTACAATGTGAAACCACAGATGCAGCCTTTTCTTTTTCTCTCCAGCATCACAGCCTAGTTTTGAGGCCCTGACCACGGGAAGGAAGGGCTTCCTATGTGTTGTGGCCTAAGTGCAGCCCCTGCAAGAGGGTACCACACAATTTCAGAAAGCATTTCTGCAGCAATCAGCCATTCTTACAAATGACTATCAAGCTGACTTCTAAAACCAAAAACAAGCCCTCATTCAGCCACTTCCAGATTGTACCAGAGTTATGAAATAATCCCATTTTGTTAGTCCCTCTCTCTGGGCAGTGGCAAATAAAAAGGCTCTGGAGCCTGCAGATCCAAATGAGACTATGGTCATCCATCCCATTCCATGCAACTCCTCCTGCTGCAGACATGTCTAGAACTGAGAACTTAAGTTGGCAAAGGAGAGTGGAAATTTGTGCCCTGTCCAACATGTTCAGCTAATGCCTGGTGGTTCTTCAAATTCTGAGGCACAGAGGGAAACTAGAGCACACCTGTGAAAGAGCAGTAAGAAGGGCAACCATCTCTGGGTTTCCAGTGTTCCTCTCTTCAGGAAGGTCTGGGTCCTGAGACTCTGGAACGTCTATGAAGAAAAGAAGGTGAAGATGAGCAACATGCAGTGGAAGTAGCAAATAGCTGACCGGCTCTCCTGCTCTTTGGCAGGAATCCAGAAACCAGCCCAAGAGCAGCTCAAGTCATCCCACTGCCACCATGTGGAACATTACTGAAATGCCAAGAGGACAAGCAAGGATGGGTTGGCTATTTCAGCTCGGCCAGGTTTCTGGGGGACTCTAGCTAGGAATGTCTCCTCTCAATACCCTGGTTTCTGTAATTTATTCCCACTATGCTCCACACCTAGCCTCCTGAGCAGAGGGAAGCTAGCCCCCTTCCCACACTCTGCCCGCCACAACGCTCCCTTCTGCTGAGGCTTCCCACCGCTCTCCTGCAGGGGCTGGAACTCCAATTCATGGCACAGGCTCTGCTCTTCCGGTGGCCCCAGATCCGGGCTCTGTATGGTTTCCTCACAGGATGCCTCAGGAGTCGAGGTCTGCACAGGGTTCTGCAGCTCACTAGGTGACTCGGGCTCTGCTCCCGGATGCACCGTCTCCTCTGACAGGACTTCCTGGCCATGAACATGGACAGTCACCTGGGAATAATTCCAATTTCCAGTCAGCATGGAGTCAAGAGGAAAGTCTCAGTTGACATCAGGGCTTATTTTAGGAGACGCTACCAAAAGAAACACTCCCAGAGGGTCCCAGATAAGGAGGGGAATCTCTGGTTCCACTGGGGCACACAAGTTGTTGAAGGTTATCCTCACCAGGACAAGGTGGGGACATTCGGATACTGTTGCACAGTTTCCTCACTCCCCTCACCCCTGCCCTTGTCACCTGGGGCTCTGAGATACCCATCCTTTCCATCTCCACTGCTCCCACCTGTAGCTCTCCTTGTTGTATGCTTCCCTATCTTATGGTCCCAGGAGGGGAATCTGTGACTGAGAGTCTAAGAGGACCTTTGAGGAAGCCATAAAACTGGCCTCCTCAAGAACTGGAGGTTCGACAGCCAAAGAAAGGAAAACCAAAGCCATCTGACCCTTGAGCGCTGAGGTCCCTAAGATGGTTCCTAAGCAGGGATTTCAAAAACCAGAAGTCACACTCACTCACACAAACACACGCAAACACACACACACCCCTGTCCCTTACGGATCTAGGTGCAACCCAAGAGCAGAGCCAATTAGTTTTAAAGGGTAAATGATGAGGGCCCTCCCTGTATGCCTTATACCCCAAATCCATCCTTCCAGCAAATAGCCCCCTCCACATCACACAGATCAGGACTCCCCCTCCTCACCCACCGCCTTGGTCTCCTGGGTTGTTTCTGCAAACCCTCCACCAGCGTCACCGCCTCCTCGCCACTCTCTGGCCGTTGGCCCCGCACCCAGCTCTGCAGTTCTCCAGGCAGGACAGTAAGGAATTGTTCCAGCACAAGCAGCTCTAGGATCTGCTCCTTTGTCCGCCTTTCTGGCCTCAGCCACTGATGACAAAGTTCTCGCAGTCGAATGAGAGCTTCTCGAGGGCTTGCAGCTTCCTGGTAGCGAAAGCGCCGGAAGTTCTGGTGCGAGGTCTCAAGCACAGGATCATCTCTCTGTAAGACAGACTCTGGCCTACAGGTGAAATCATCTTCCAATTTTACCATCAGAATTCCCTCTTCTTCCCAAAGATCCTGGTCCTCTGGTTCCAAGGCTGTAGCCATTGTTTGGCTCTTGGGGGGAGGGGTCTCATACCATCTAGAGCTCACGCTGTCATTACCCCCCAGTCTCAGCCTGGGCACCTCAAGGAGTTTCTCCCAAGGGACCTGGGGCAGAGAAGTAGAGACAAACGACAGTGTAAGCATGAGATGATACACAGGGATAACAATTCTGAGTTCACTCATAACCCCGCACACATAACACTTCCTCACTATTAAAACCCTGCCGCTTATCTCCACAACCATCAGCTATAAATAGATTTGGTTGAAATCGGATGATCTATGCCTCAAATTTGTTCTCTTACCCCTCGTCCTCGGCCAGGTTCACACCCCACAGGGGAAACAGAAAAACCTGCATCTCTACTTCATGAACCCTGTGAAAACTGCAAGGAAAATGGCGAGGACAAAGGACGCTGCTCATCACCAGCTGGAACCCATTGTGCTGACCACCATCTGTGTCACACACACACGTTTACATACACACCAAGAGAGACCCATCTGCCAGGCTGAAACAGATGGGGAAGCCTTTAGGAAGGCTCATTTCAAACTCAACCACACTCCATAGGAACTCCTCCGTGAAAGGGGGCCTCTCAAAGATCTGAGGGTCGGACTGTGTGATAACAGTGAGGAAAGCCCCTTACACAGCGGTGGGCACAAAGGCACCCCCAGAGCAACCTTCTGCTTATTAAGACATCTTAATGGGAAGACCTCCAGACCCTCAAACCCAAGTGTTCAAAACTGACAGTTACGTTGACTCTCAAATTCACCCCACTTCCTGAGATCCTATCTTGGCTGAGATCACTAAGTAAACACTCAACTCTGTCATCTTTACACTTAATTCTGATTCTTTCCCACTGCTTACAGCCCCTTACACCAATTCTACCTTGTAAGCCTCTCAATCTGTTTCCTCCTCTTCTTTGCCACAGACTGCTTGAGCTTGGGCCCTCAGTTCTCGCCTGGACTACTGACCTGACTGCCTACCTGGGATCTGCGCAGCACCCGACCAGGAGTAGAGCGGCAGCACAATCATGGTGGAGATTTTGCAAAGTACTGCTCAACACTCTTCTGGACACTTGGGCTTTAGTCAATGGAGGCAACCGTGTCTTTAGAAATGCTACATGTGGTCCTGATGCGTGTGGTGGTGGAGAAACACCAAGTGTGTAAGGGAAGGATGAGAGTCCTGCTGTCAGACTGCCAAGGGTTAAACTGGGGCTGTACCATTTGGCAGGTGTGCCACAGTTAAGTTCCTATGCTCCCTATGCCTGTTTCCCCATTTATGGCATGGAGGTAAGGATGGTATCCATCTACCAGGGTGACTTTGAGGATTAAACCTATCACTGTCAAGTGCCTAGAAAGGCAATGGCAACCCAATGTTAACTATCTTTCTAAATTAAGAGTCCCAACTGCACCACTCAACACTTCAAAATACTTCTGTTAGTAAGATCAGCTATAACATCCTTGGCATGGCACACGAAGCTCTTCCCCATCAGCCCTCAACTGCTTTGTCAGGCCTCATACCCTCCCCTTGGCTGTGTTATCACTAAGCTATCTCAAACTGCTGATCTTCCAGCTGAAAGGGGGTGCCTCTTCAGGACACCACGCTCATAGGAAGACTGTTCCTTCTAAATGCAACGTTCCCACCCCCCACCTCCAATGCTGCATGGTGTGTTCCATTTCTTAGCATGTTTCCTCTTCTGCATTCCTACGATTGCACCGTAGCTCCTGATCAGTTCTTGTCTGGATTACTCCCAAATGCCTCCAACCTGGAGCTCCCCGCCTCCAAGTTTGTTACGTTCAAGTTACTAAGGAGAGTATCACAAGAGTGATAAGCACTCTTGGCAAATGTGATCATGTCCCTTCCCTATTTAAGATCCTCAACCATTCCCCCTTCTTGTAAGTGAAAAACAAACTCCTAAGTATTACAAATTAGGCAAACTTTCCTTTCATCCTCTTCTTCAACCCCCCACCCCCACCCCACACACACACAGAGTATAAGCATGTGAAGCACACACAAGCCCCTGCTCTGAGGGCTTTGCTCTCCAAAGACAAAGGAACATACAAGGTCCACGTTAAAACCTGCCATTTCTAAAGCCGTGGCTCTGGCTTTAGAACATGTTGTTCCTTCTGAGCCTTTACCCTTCATTAGGTGAAACTTTACTTCTAAGGCAGCTTCGACTCCATGTCTTCTGAAATGTCTTCCTTGATCCCACTCCCCCTACCCTTAAAATGGTTGGACATCACCGTGCCTCTGCAGCAACCTGGGCACAATGCCATCACCACGCCCATGGTTATCGATCCTGGGATAGTACACACAGTCCCCAGCTATGCTTCCTATGAACCTCCTTGATGTTCCCAACATGTATGATAGAGTGCACATTAAGTGAATTTAAATGAATAAAGTTTTCTTCCTATTTTTATCAGGAAGAACCCACCTTTCCCTCCACTGTGTCTATACTTTTTTATTCACCGATCTTGTTAATCCTTCCTTCCAAGGGTCTCTCAAATCGATCCATCTCATCTCCACTGCCATTCCCCTGGTTGAGACATTATGAACCACTGAAAGGCATTAAGAGGAACTTTTAAAAACATGACCATCTCCTGCACCACCCTGGAATGTAACAGATGCTTGTATGTTGAATGAATGACTTCGTTTAAATTTCACCCCTAGTCATCCCGGCCCTGCCCCCTGCAGACCCCTCTCCACATGCAATCTGAGGCATTCTTCATTTTTCAGTCTTTTGGGTCTTCATTACCTCAGTCTCAGATCTACCTTCAAGGTTAACAATCCGCTCTTAAGAGCTGGGTCTAATGTGATGCTGCCCATCAAACGGAGTTTAATTTCAATGACCCTCCCGTTTATTTTTATTATCTGTTATCTCAAATGGCTTTTCACTTATTCATGCTCTTATTTCTCTTCCAGTAGCCTCAAACATGAACTACATACTTTCATAGCACTTTACAGAGTTCCCTCATTTCTAGATCTTTATGTGGTCATTGTCCTACCTACTGGATCTGCTGTCTCTAACCCATGGTGGTCTGTTTACTATGCAGTTTCTGGTTTTTTAAATTTTATGCCCATCTTCAGTGAGGCTGTTTTCTTTGGGAATTCGGAGATAATAATGACTTGATAGTCTTTTGGCTTAATGAAGGGATCGCAATCATCTTCGAAGTCTGAGGACCCATGCCCAGGGAGGCAGACTAGAAGCTCTCCTCGTTTCCACATAGCACTGGCTACCAGAGACCGTCTACTGCAGAGTCTATGAAGTCTGCATTGACAGAAGCATTCCTGCTCTGAGGGCTTTGCTCTCCAAAGACAAAGGAACATACAAGGTCCACGTTAAAACCTGCCATTTCTAAATCTTCTCAGAAATCATGAATTGAAGTTTCCATTATTTGTTTTGGATTTACTTTGGCAGCTTAGGACGAGAAGAAGACAAACAGATCAGCAATGGCGGGATGAAGGGCAGAAGAGGAGCCCCTAATGGGACAAGGGATGGGAAGGAATGGGAGGCAGGCAGTGCCGTGGAAAGAACACTGGGTTAGGTTTCCAAAGATGCACATCCCAGCCCCACATCCTCAAGTAACTGGAGCAGCTCTAAGGGTTCCATGAGATGATATAAGAGTCCTCTGCAGATAACTACTCTAACTCAGAGGATTAGCTGAGCTCTGTGAGCTTATGAATGAAAATGTGCTGTGCAAATGTTAAGCATTAGAAACAGAATATGGACATTGTTTCATTCTAGGTTCTTGGGATATGCTACACTGCAATCAGCCCTGCAACTTGTTGTCCTTGCTATTCTAATACCTTCCCTCCATGTCTGCCCTTGGAAGGGTTCCACAATGACAGATAAAAACTGAAGACTCTATAGAGACTGAAGCCAGGCCAGGAAGAACAAAAGACTTGATTCCAGAAGGCTCTGAACCAAAGTCTGCAGAAAAGCTTCACAAGCCTAGGGCTGGGCATTCTCCATGACCTAGTATCTTGAGTGTTTCTAGGGTGTATGGAGCAGGACTGGGGAGTTGTGGAAAAGGGAAGAACTTTCTCCGGCCTTTGGTCCAGCTACCTCTGCCCCTTATCTAAATGTGCCACATGCCAGTGAAGGCCGTCACTGCATTCTATGGACAAAAACAAAAACTGCAGGCAATAAAAGGATATCTGGTTCCCTACCTGAAAATCTACTTCAGGAGAGCTTTCTGGACACTAAATGACAAGGTTTGTGGTCATACAGCAATAGAGAGATAGTGATCTATTTACTGGCAAATCATCTTCAGTAGTCATCAGGGAGGTTCAAATGATTGTATTTAGCAGACACTTACTTACTTTCTGCCTCCAATTTTATTTTTTACCCTAAGCTGGCCCATAACCTGGAAATCTGGGTATGTCTATTCTCTGGGGCTAACCAGACCTTCCAGCTGCTCCTATCATCATTCTAGAATAGGAATCAACTAATGAACATTGTTAACTGCCCTGTTCTAACGCTGTAGTTTTCTTTTTTAGAGAGGGAAGGAGAGGGAGAAAGGATGGGAGGGGTAGAGAAGGGAAAGACTCAAGCAGACTCTGTACTCGGCACAGAGCCCCATGCAGGGCTTGATCTCATGACCCTGAGACCATGATCTGAGACAAAATCAAGAGTTGGACGCTTAACCAACTGAGACATCCCAGGGGCCCCACTGTATTCTTGTTAAAAACTAAAGATTACCTGGTATAATCCCTCTACTGCAAAGATGATCTTTTATGGTTAATTGTCCTGTATACAAGTGTGTATCCATGCTTTCTACATAATAGTTTGGGGCTTTGGAGCCTTGGGTTTGGATCCCTCTCCTCATTTACTGGCCACGTGACACTCCCTATGTCTTGGGTCTCATTCTCAAAATGTGGCTACCCCACCTAACTCCCATGGTTGCTTTAGGGAGTAAATGAAGTTATATACAGAATCACTACAGCATAAAGCCCGGTAGAGAGCAGATGCTCAATTTATTTTGTTCTCTTCCCTTCCAATTACTTTAAATCCTTTTGGGAAGAACGCAAGATTTAAACAATGAACAAGCAAACTGCCCTTTATTTCACTGTCATTCCAAAAAAAATTTAAATGCATAGGAAAAATCTTGGTCTGTTTACTGTTATATCAAAAGTAAGGTGCTGGGTGCCTGGGTGGCTCAGTGGGTTAAAGCCTCTGCCTTTAGCTCAGGTCATGATCCCGGAGTCCTGGGATCGAGCCCCGCATCCAGCTCTCTGCTCAGCAGGGAGACTGCTTCCCTTCTCTCTGTGCTTGCCTCTCTGCCTACCTGTGATCTCTGTCAGATAAATAAATAAAATCTTAAAAAAAAAAAAAAGAATGTGAAATAAACTATAAAAACCATACCAATTCACTTTATTTTGAATTAAAATGTTTTCTCTAGGTGTGTACCACAGGCCCAGGAAGCTGTGCAGGACTGCTGGTAGTTCTGCCCTTGTAGGTAGGTGATCTGTGTTCTACCTCCTCAAGATGTGTTATCTGGGAAAAGGGAATGATCTTCCACATAAAGACAGAGAGCTGGATCATCCTTTGAGAAACCATCTTGCTTTTTAATGGTAACAGAGGGGCTTTGAGAAGAACAAGGATATAAGGCTTCTTTACTGAATACCTGGGCCATGGCGTACTAGCCTAAGAAGGTGAAAGAGTTTAGATGGGTAGAAGCCAAAAACAGATGTTAAGAGTCCAGAATGGAGTATCTCGCCATCCTGACGATAGTGGTTAATGTCCAACGTGAAGCTAGGCTTCTTAACCTTAAGGGTTACCTAGAGGTGGTCAATGGCTTAAACAAAGCAGGTCAGTTATAGGGCTCAGTTTAAAGCAGAACGTCACAAAGTGGTCTGAAGTGGCAAAAAGGCGCTCACCAAACCTGACACCCGTCCTGATGAGGGAGGCAGCGCTCATATGGCAGCCAGAGTTTAAGTAGCTGTACCCAATTCATTACTACAATAAACATGGCCAATGCCAATCACAGGGATGCAGGAAACATTATTTAATGAAAAACAACAGGATAATATATTTTATAACTAGACCCTGACCCAAGGAGTAAATATGGGTAATTTGGAACAGTGAATTCAAGAGTTATGTATTATGGTTTTAGTTTTGTAACTGGAATTGTCAAAATACTCTCTGCTTTGTATCTAGAGGACTTCCTTCCGACATTGCCCGAGGCTCCCTCACTTATGAGGAAATTATAAAAGATGGGACCCATGCCTGCAGACCAGAGGAATCAGAGGAGCAGCAGGTTTCCACTGCAGATTAAATCATGGTGCAAAGAATAGAAGGTATCCCAGGACGCCAAGGACCTCTTTATTCATTTTTATATTCCAAGTGCCTAACGCTTTGTAAATGCTTGGTAGAAAAGGTGCTCAGTAAAACGTGTTGAAATTTATTAAGCTATTTCTCTTACTCCAACTTGGATACGGATGCACTAATATTTAGAATCAGTTGGGTAGGGGCACCTGGGTGGCTCAGTGGGCTAAGCCTCTGCCTTCAACTCGGGTCATGATCTCAGGGTCCTGGGATCGAGCCCCGCATCGGGCTCTCTGCTCGGCGGGGAGCCTGCTTCCCCCCTCTCTCTCTGTCTGCCTCTCTGCCTACTTGTGATCTCTGTCTGTCTGTCAAATAAATAAATAAAATCTTAAAAAAAAAAAAAAAAGAATCAGTTGGGTACCAGGACCTTGGTAATAAATCACTCACAGGGACAGTTATAGGAATTTGGCACTGGCATTTATCCCAATGGCCTGGAGGAATCAAGTGGCATAGCCATATACTGCTTTACGATGCAGAACAAGGGGAGAAAAACTTCTTCAAAGGGAAAAGAGAGCAGGGGACATGGGGATAAGGTTATTCATTCTACAAGCACCTACTGACCATCAATTGTGTGTCCCACACAACCCAAGCTGCCAGACGGAGAAAGATGAAAGCAACACTGGCTCTAACCTTAAAGAATTTAGTAAGTAGTTACGAAACAGCAGGCACTTTAGCATACTAGCAATTCGTAGCAAAAACCTAAATAAGGATATAAGTAACATGGTCAGAATGGACACTCCTATCAAGAGAATTAAGAAAAATCAAGGGGAAAACTCATCAATATTTCATCTTCTATTTGGCATAAGAACACTAGCAATTATGGAGGATTTTTTTTTTTAAGTAAGCTTTCTTAATTTTCAAAACGAAAGAACTCAGACCTAAGTGGTTAAATTATCCACACAAGATCATATTACTGGTTTCTAACAGAAGTACACACATATGTCTTTTGATTCCTCAAACCACTGCACTGTTTATATGAAGGAGCTTGGCCAAAGGCAGTGGTTCTCAGTGAGAAACCCAAACCAGCAGCACAAGCACCTAAAAACTTGTCAGAAATGTGCAGATTTTCAAGCCCAGGCCCAGACCTGTTATCAGAAGCTCTGAGGGTGGCCCCAGCAATCTCTTCAACAAGCCCTCCCTTCATGTGCTTGAGATGCACGGTAAGTTTGAGAGCCAGTACCTAAAGAAAGTAAACTTGAGGTTCAGCAGAAAGCATCCAACTTTTCCTGTGCTGCCCAAATTTAAAGGAAGGTTTGCAAAAGTCAAGAGTCTAGGACTGTTTTAGGCCTGTGCCAAATTAACCACAAAAAAATGTAAACCTGTAACTTACCTCATCTGTATAGTTTGTAATGCCCAAGAGTCCCTCACATCGTAGTAAACCTTGCTGTGCCCTTGAAATGACTGTCTACTGCAATATAGTATTTAAAAGAGTGCAAAAGGGGTACAGCTGGAGGAGAAAGGGGGAAAGATTATGAATCCCAGGTATTTGATCCTAAGAGGAAAAATCCCCTTCCTCCCTCCAACCTTGCCAGCCCTCTTATACTAGAATCTATCAGCAGAAAGTTACCCAAGACGAATGGCCTGCCTGGTAGTCACATACTTCCCACCAACATGCTTCCCTCCCAATGGCTTCCTCCCAACCTTTCCAAAGTGGCTTTCTGGATCAGGGCCCGGGGGGGGGGGGGGGGGTGACTTAGAAGAGAAGCTGGGAAGAGGGAAGGGGGACTCCACTAGCTTTCTGTGGCTCCTGAGTCAGGCTGCCCTGGGTGTCACCTGCAGTATGTGGACAGAGGAAAACCGACAGTTCTCACCCTAACATCTGAGTGAGAGCCTGGATGTGACAGTGCTCTCCAGGACCAAGGTGGTCACAGAACAGCTAGGCCTAGGAGGTCACCGGTGGGGCGGTCAGTACAGGGACGGAGGCAGAGAGGGTAATCAAAGGGCCTGGGGGACAAGAATCTCCAATGACCAGAAAAATAAAAATTGGGCTGACCCCTGAGAAAACAGAATATCCATGGCATACAAACTAACAAACTTTTGGTCAAAGCAGACAAGAAGCAGAGAGGCCTGTATACTCCTGCTGCGGGTAACGGTTGGGTTCAGAAGTGCCAAAACTGGCTGTGAGGGCTTGGGGGGAGGGAAGCTGCAAGTGGAGACAGAAGCTACTAGCTTGAGGGGAAACGTGGGGTCGGTCACAGTGGCAGCTGAAAAGCCACAGGCCAGACAGTGTCCAGGGGTGATAAGATCACGGGTGAGTGTATTTGTGTGTCGGCGGGCGAGGGGGGGAGGTTGGTGGTGGTAAGAGATGGGGCTTGTCTGGGCCGGGAGACTGCGGGGGATGGGGGGTGGGTGGTTCTTGAACAATCTTCAAGACGTGGTGAGAAAAAGCTGGGGGAAATAAAGGGACCTAGACCACTCCTCTCTCGGTGCCGGGGGGCCAGCTGGCGCGGAAGCAAAGGGAGGTACGAACTAACTGCGTTTCTGCAGGCCTCAGGAGGGGGCGGAGGGCGGCGGCTGCACTGAAAGAAGCCCGGAGCGCCATCCGCGTCTTCAGAGGTTCGAGGTCCGGCCCCGGGGGCCCCAGGAGCCCCGGGGACCACAACGCCCCGGCCCCCTCACTACCCTGCCGCCGCCCCTTCTTCCAGGACAGTGCGATCTCTCCAGGTTCTGGGGGGGGCGGGGTCTCAGACCTCTCCCCCTCTTCCCCGCCCTGCCCGGCTCCACGCGATCCGGCCCGGCCCGACCCGGCCCAGCCCCTCAGCACTCACGGCTCCGACAGCTCCGGCGGCTCCTCCCCTGCCCCGGCTTCTCCCCCACCCACTCCCGGCCGCAGCAGCGCCGCCGGATCCGAGCCGCGCGGGGCCTGGCGGGTCGGAACACGTGGGGCCTTTGCGCCCGGAACCGGAAACTGGGCTTTGCCCCGCCTCCTCGCGGCGCTGGAGCCCTTCTAGGCGGCGGGAGGTTTGGTCTCTGTGCGCTCGGCGGGGGTGGAGGCTCTGATGGCTGCGGGGACCCAGAGCGGAACGGCTGGGGCCAGACCGCTTCAGGCCGCACTCCCCTCCTGCAGCCTTGGGCCTTCAGTTTAAGCACAGACCCGTTTCACTGTTTTTTTGATCTCTGCTTTGATTTTGGAGTCTTGGTTTTTCTTAATTGTTCGCGAAGCAGGATGGCAGAGAGCAGTTTGGGGTTTGGCTCTTGCATTCGCCAAGAGTTGTGGGGCGTCGGGGAAACCCCTCAACCCCTCTTAGGTTCAGTGTTCATCTTCTATAATCGGTGTAATTATAAGCCTTGCTCTGAGAGCTAAGGGATATATTGCATGCGAACTCTTTGGAACGTAGTAGAAGCTTAGTAAGAGGATAGTTACGGTTTCCTGTTCTCTTCTGTTTTCCTTGGAGCATGTCTTCGTGTTAAGACTGACCTCCCTGATCTCATTTGTTCAGTTGTGTCTAGGTCAGTGACCTCTGTTGTTTTCCTCTTTACTCTCCCTGTCCCTTGAGCCCCCTAAGTCACCACTTTCCACATGCCATGGGAGGGCCTTCTCTCCCCCCATCTACGTCTTTCTTACACGTTTTATTTTCATGGGACACATTGCTGGGATCAGTCTATTGCGTTTGAATCCAAGGTATTCATCACTTTTGATGGAGGGACAGGAATATATGATTTGTGAAGTCCTTCTGTGTGTTAGATGTTCTGGTTATAGATTTCATTCAATATTTTAAAATATTAAGTTCATAAATGATACATAAATGTTTTTCTAAACATTTCAAACACGGCAGATAAAGTTAGTGATCTTTTACTAATCCTGGCTTCCTCATCTCTCCCACCAAAGGTTCATTCTCATGTACTTACCTTCCAGACTTTTACCCTACTTTTATATACAATAAACGTGTGTATTCATAGAAATCATATAATATTATTTTGTGTGCATGCGCATATATGTGCGGGTTCATGTTAGATTCCTCAATTTGCTTTTTTCTCCTAGTACTGGGCCTTGGAGACCTGCTCATAGTACATACAGATCTGCCTTATTCCTTCTACTTTTTGCATTCGTAACATTCCATAGTGTGACTAGCCATTTGCCTATAGATAATATGTGTTGTTTATAATTGTTACTAACACAAACAATGCTATAATAAACATCTTCATGCATACATGAAATTTTACTCTGGGACAGACAATAAGTATTGCTGGGTCATAGGTTGTATACATCCAATCAATACAACTAAATTATCTCCCAGAGGCTGCACCAATGTATGATCTTAAAAGCCATATATGAGAATATTTTCCCCCATATTCATGCCACTACTGATGTTGCTAACCTTGTAAGTGAGGGGCACCTGGGTGGCTCAGTTGGTTAAGCATCCAAGTTTTGGTTTTGGCCTGAGTCATGGTCTCAGCGTCCTGGGATTGAGCACTGAGCAGGGAGCCTGCTTAAGATTCTCTATCTCCCTCTTCACCTGCCCTTCCCCGCAGGCCTCCCCACCCAGTTCACTCTCTCATTCTCTCTCAAAAAAACTCATAAAATGGGTAAGAAAGTGGTGTCCCATTATTTTACCTTTCCTTTCCAGGATTAAGAATGAAAGTGAACATTCTTTTTTTTTTTTAAGATTTTATTTATTTACTTGATAGACAGAGATCACAAGTAGGCAGAGAGGCAGAGAGAGAGAGGAGGAAGCAGGCTGTGCGCAGAGCAGATAGCCCGATGCAGGGCTCGATCCCAGGACCCTGGGATCATGACCTGAACCGAAGGCAGAGGCTTTAACCCACTGAGCCACCCAGGCGCCCCGAAAGTGAACATTCTTTATGTTTATTGATAACTTATAGTTTTCCTATGAGTTTGCCCATTTCTCAGTTGGATGTTTTTCTTATTCATTGTTAAATGTTATATATTCTCGATAGTAAGCATTAAATATATATGTTGCAAATACTTTCTTTGACTTTATAGCTTACATTCTAACTTTGTTTATTGTCTTAAAGTTTCAAATTGGATAATTTTTTTTATTTAAAAAAATTTTTTAATTAACTCAAATCAGATAAATTTGATACTCTTTCTCAGTGGCTTTGATTTTCATCTTATTTCAGAACATTTTTTCCACATCAAAATCATCAGGGCTTCCTCCTATATTTTTTTTTTTACTACATTTTTTGCTCTCCATTTTATAGTTAGATCTTGCATTTATTTTTGCGATTGGTATAAATTGGGGATTCTAATCTAATATTGTTTATGGTAATTCATTTCTACTTTTTAAAACACAGAGTATGGGGGGGCATGTGGGTGGCTCTGTGGGTTAAGCCTCTGCCTTTGGCTCGGATCGTGACCTCAGGGTCCTGGGATCGATCCCTGCATCGGGCTCTCTGCTCAGCAGGGAGACTCCTTCCCCCTCTCTCTCTGCCTGCCTCTTTGCCTACTTATGATTTGTCTGTCAAATAAATAAATAAAATCTACCCCCCCCCCCCAGAGTATGGGATATTTACAGACAGAACTACAGAGATTACAGTCTGTTTGTGATGCAACTGGTTTTCTGTTAGTCCAGTTTCTGGTCCTTCATTCATTGGTGGGATTTATTTATCAAGTAACCACTATTCCTGGACACTGTGGTAGTATGGAATACAGTGGAGAACAACCTATCCTGGTGTACCTAACTTTCATGCGGTGTATTTGTTTGGGAGGAAAGAAACATGTTTGTATAAATTACTTGTAACTGTGATAGGTTCTACAAAGGAGAAGTACAGCATGTTACAAGAGCTTATGACTGGCGGTCCTAATCCTGGTGATGGTGCTGGAAGAGAGATGGTTTGGGGAAACTTTCTTGAGTAGGAAGCTTTGAACAGGGTTCTGAAGGATGAGTGGGCAGGCTGAGATTGGGGGAGGAGTGGGGAGTGGGGTAAGAAAGAATATTTGAAGTAATGGGAAATAGTGCATATGCAAGGGTCCTGAGGTGGAAGGGAGCTTAGAGTATTAGAGAAACTGAGGGGATATTGTGTCTAGGGCCAGAGAGCAACAGAGAAATATATGAGATGGACCTGGTATTGTGAACAGGGATCGGATCTGATAGACCAAAGGTCTTATAGACTAAATTAAGCATTATCTGCTACAGCTAATGGGAAGCCATTGAAGGATTTTAATTAAGTGACATGATTAGATACATATTTTTATAAGATCTTTCTGGCCATGGAGGAGAATGAAGGGGTCCAAGAGTGGATGTGGAAAGGTGATTTATAAAGTTATTATTGTAGGCCAAGTGCTTGGACTAAAGCCATAGGGGGAAGGTGGGGGCATTAGGTTGTTATTTTTTTTTAACAGTATTTGATGAAGAACAAAGACCTAATTATTAGGAAAATGGTTGCTTCTGCACTTGGGAGAGAGAGACTATTTTCCAAAAATCAAAGAAATGGCAGGAGTAATTAGTGGAGTGGGCTCATCTGAAAGTGCATGTCATTCTACTCTTTTAGTTGTCCAGTCTGAGACTAGCTGAATACCAGGTGAACACAGAAAGTGGATGATTTTGGAAGAGTCATGTGTAAATGGCATTTTTATAACTGGACTCATTTAAACTTGCAAGGAGAACATGTAATTCAAAGTGGTGGGGAGCTACTTGGTCAGGCATTAGATGCTCAAGTAAATATGTAATCATGTTCAATTCTTTGTGCATTCAGCTTTTCTTGTATGGGAGCTTAAAAATTTCATCTCCAAGATGGTTGGTCATTTACAAATATCATGGAATCATAATTGCCTGGTAAACCCAGAGATGACTTTGGATGCACCTCAAGGAAGATGGCAGGAAAGCTTTAGTCTAAGGCACATTGAGAAAAGCGGTCTGTAGCTGGGTAAGCTTGGGAAAGGCATATTCTCTATCTTCCTTCTGGAAGTTTCTAATGTATGTGAAGATTATTAGAACTGAAAAGTCAAGCTGAATTTATAACTTGACAGGTAAGGGAGAGCTGTATTTCTCAAAAGTGACTTTGGTCTTTCTGAGTTACAAGGGAAGGATTAGATCTTGGATAAGGAAAAGAAGTTTTGCTCAAATAAGGCAGGAACATGAGGCCACCATTTGACTGGTTGAGGTGAGGACCTTTTGAAACTGTTGTTGCTCTGGTTTACATCATTTGTAGTGGGCAGCAGTTCTTAATAAAATCAAGATGATATAACAGTTTAATATGCATAAGCTTGGGAGTTAGAATTTTTTTTTAACATAGCCTTAAAGATTCTGAGAAATTGAACAGTGAAGAAAACTGCTTAATCTTGTCTAACACTGTATGTCCCCCAATTTGAATACTTGAACCCTGCTTTTAATAACTAATGTATTCTTGGAACACATCACGGAAACCACCCCTATACTTGAGTGTGTACATTTTTCAGGTACAAATTAACTCAAGAGCTCATTGTCAAGGATTTGGCTCAGCTGTATACATGAGCTCAACCTTGTCATTAGAGTTACCAGTAGTAGGAAAATAATTAATATCCAGGGATCTGAGGAAGAAGTTGTTTATGATATCATTTGGATGAGTTCTTGTCTATTTCTTGTTCTCTTGGAGAAAGCTGGGTATGTACATTTGAGGAAGATATTTGGGTTCTAGAGCCCTAGGGAAAAAAGGGCAATGCAGAGTCAATCTTTGCCATGTTGTCTCTGTGGCCAGGGCTCCTTCTTCTCAAAATAGCACTCTGGCTTCTGTAGGCCCTGGAGGTAGACAACATACCCCTTGGTGACTTTGGAGGGACCATGTTGGTGAAGATCTAAGGCAGGGCTGCCTAGAAGTCCTGTAACCCATTTCATTCTTGATGTTCAGGTATTGGAGTTACTTTGTTGGAAAGACCTCTCCAACTCTGGTATTTCCAACTTCTAGAACTCATTGTCTGGCAGACTACCAAAATATGTTTTTTTTTTTTTTTTCAACAGAACCAGTTACCTGGCACATTGCTTGAGACATGATACCAATACACCAATAAAATATGAAAAATGCATGAATAAATGGTATTTATTTTTATTTTCATGAATTGGAGTCTGGTGGTATTCTCAAATCTCTTCTCTCCTTTATAAGATCTGTCAAGATGTTTTATGTTACCTCTGTCTGCCATCAAACTGGTAGCTCTTAAGACAATAGGCTAGACCCAGGAAAACTGATACTTACGAAACTTGAAATCAGATTTTAAAAATATTTTAAAGTAACAATATAACTCAGGTATCTCAATTCCCCTAGATAGAGGTGACCTGGAACCATGCCCAAGCCAATAAAAGTCTGAAGTTCTTCCTAAAATTTCTGCATATTCTGTGGTCATTGCTGTAAGCTTTTCTGTGGGCTTTCTCTAATTCAGACCACATCATTCCAGACAAGTAACATAGTTCTTCCTTGAATTACACAACAACATACACATATATGAATATGTGTGACATACATATGAAGTTCATACATATATTTGGTAATGTAGGCAACTTTACTGAAGGTTCAAGAGGAAGACAGTTGAACAGCGTAGAAATGTGGCCTCAAACTGAGGATAGGCATCTCCATTTTTAAAATGCTCTGTAGGATTGCTTCTCGGCCCTTTGGCTTAGATCAAGTGTAGTATCTGTTCTTATCAGTTTAATATCTGATACGTCCTCTATCCGAGGACAATATATTAAATGGATTTTTGGAGCAGGGAGATGGAATAGGAGCTTGCTCTGTCCACTCCGCTCATTGACCTGGTATTGCAGTACTTCCAGGAACAGTGCACTTTCCCCACTAAAATGGTAAATGAGAGATTCTTTTGTTAAAAAAATAAGAAAAAATAAAATGCTCTGTAAGCTCTCCAACTTTGGAGAATTTCCACTGACTTCTCACAAACTTTTCTGCTACAGTCATCTTTTTGGCTCATTTCTCCTTTCTTTACTTTCTGTGCCATTTTCCTCTCTGAGGACCACTTAGATATTACCCAGATTTTCTCATTCAGGGCAATTTAAATCATTCTTTTGATGAAAGGGCTGTTGATAATATTCATTCTTGGGGTCTCTCTCTCTGTCTGACCTCAAATGACCAATTCCACCTGCCTGGTCCCAAGATAGCTCTTCTCTAAGATAAAATCCAATTGGACAGTCGAGATAATAACATTTTCACCTCATTACACTTTGTTTTGCTTTTGCAGTTTTCAAGTCAATATTAAAAGGGATGTGCAATAAATAATCTTTTTTTTTAAAATCACAGTTTAATGGACTTTTAATGATAGACTTTCTTTGCTGTGGGGAGAGGAGAGGAGCATATAGAATACTTATTATTACAACTGTGAGTCACCTACATCATCATTCTGTA
Organism: Taxidea taxus jeffersonii; assembly: GCA_003697995.1. Lineage (NCBI taxonomy): Eukaryota > Metazoa > Chordata > Mammalia > Carnivora > Mustelidae > Taxidea > Taxidea taxus. The sequence continues at coordinate 67,337 of RCUC01001616.1, read as the reverse complement.
GAAAACTTTTTCTGACAAATGTCTTGCCTGAGAGCGTGGTTAAATGAATACGTTTGTCATTCCTTGAGGGACCTTACATGATAACCTTACATTCAAGCCCTGTCATTAATGTAACCTTGGGGCTGAGTTTTCCAGCAAGAAAGCCTTCATAGTTCTATTGGCTCTCAGACATTTTTTGGTTTCATAGGCACCTAGCCTACTTAGAGTGGAACATTGGAACTGGCCTAATCCAATTGAAAATTTTCACATGCTGTCCTCAAGTTTTGGTATTACGTGGGAATAAACACATTTAGGTGTATGTAGACATTTGTATTCTATGAAAATGAAAGTTCCCTTATTAACACATTATCAAACAAAAACTTGCTTTATTTAAAACATTTCTGAAAGACCCATTAAAATTGATTAGAAGCCTACCAGAGACTTCTACTGTGAACGGAGTTAAGTACTAAGAAAATATGTGGGATGTTTTATGTCTTCGATAAGGAAAGGAGGCAAGAGGAGTTATTATAAACAAAGAGGGAGATAGGATTCCTTACATTTTTTTAAAGATTATTTATTTATTTATTTGACAGAATTCACAAGTAGGCAGAGAGGCAGGCAGAGAGAGAAGGGGAAGCAGGCTCCCTGCTCAGCAGAGAGCCCGATGCGGGGCTCGATCCCAGGACCCAAGCCCAAGGCAGAGGCTTAACCCACTGAGGCACCCAGGCGCCCCACATTTTTTTTAAAGTTACTGACAATTGTCCTTGACTCTTGTGGTTTCTACTGGATGCATCGGAAGGTGGGATTTCCTTGTTGGAGAATGAGTTCTCTTCTTTTGAAGGACTCCTGGCTCATAATATACATACATACATAATATGTATATAAATATATATGTATAAAACATGAGCATACATAACATACATACAATGTACATACATACAACATAACATACATAACAAATTCTTATAGACAACTTTAACCATCATAGTTTGCTTTTGCATCTTTATCTTCTCCACAGTCCTCTTGCACATTTAATTGTTGTATCTGCCTTAAGTTCATTTTGATGTGTTACATGTTTCATTATGGATGATGAGTCTTAGGACAAGCCATTGCCTTCATTAGGGCTGCTTTCACTTCCTTGTTTCTAATTGTATAAATGAAGGGATTCAGAAGAGGTGTGAGAATAGTGTTTAACACTGATACCACCTTATTAATCTTAAAGGAAGAGTGTGTTGTGGGTCTCAGGTACATGAACAAAACAGCACCATAGAGCAGCGAGACTACTGTCAAGTGGGAGGCACAGGTAGAGAAAGTCTTCCGTCGGCCAGTGGCTGAAGGGATCTGTAGGATGGTGGACAGGATATAGATATAAGAAATCACCGTGAAGAGGAGTGACCCTGGGATCACGAGGACGGTCGCCAAAAGACCCAGGAGCTCCAGAATGCTTGTGTCTGTGCAGGCTGCTTTCAAAATGGGACCCACATCACAGTAGAAATGATTGATGACGTTGTTGCCACAGAAGGGCAACTGGACAAGCAGCAGCATCTGACAAAAGACAATGGTAAAGCCCACCGCCCAGGAACCGAGGGCAAGTTGCAGGCAGAAGTTGCTGGTCATAATGGTGGGGTAGCGAAGGGGCTTGCAGATGGCCAGGTAACGGTCGAAAGACATGGCTGTGAGGATAAAGAACTCGGTGGTGCCCAGGAAAAAGTGAAAGAAGGCCTGCAGTAGGCAGCAGGGCATGCAGATAGCTGTTCTTGCCACCACAAAAGTTTCCAACAGTTTGGGGATGACCGTGGTGGTGTACCAGATCTCTAAGAAGGACAAGTTGCAGAGGAAGAAGTACATTGGTATCTGTAGCCTGGGCTCCACCCAAATGATGGCAATTATGAGCCCATTGCCTGCAAGGGTTAATAGGTAGATGAAAAAGATGACTGTGAAGAGAGGGATCTGTAGTCCTTCGATATCAGGAAAGCCTAGAAGGATGAACTCTGTGATTGTCGTGCCATTTCTCATGTCCCTTGGTACTCTAGAAAGACAAGTGAGAAAGCAGATCCTTCAAATCTCATGCTCAAATGCAGATTGGACCAAAAAAAAAGAAAAGAAAAAGGAGGATTCTGATTCTCTTTAAGGTCCTTCAGGACACTCTCCCTCCTTTGCCTACACATGCACACCTTCAGCACTCCTTCCTTAGTCAGGATTGGGCTTGTCCTTTTGCCAGCTAAACCAGCCTTTAATGGCCTTTGAAAGTACTAAGTACACTTGGTGAGTGGAAAAGTACTTTCCCATCCATGTACGGCTATGAGAATGATCACTGCAGCATATTTTAACTGTCAATAATCCACGTGATTATTTAAAGTGTATATAATGGTATGTCTGCATGAACCGAGCTGGGGGCTCATAAGAAATTAATCCACACTCCCCTATTACATTCTAGAGAAATTCTTGATTTATATTACACATATGTTTAAGAAAGCTGATTTTACAACCCTCCCCCGTCTCTCTGTGTCTATTTATACAACTAAATATCATTGCTGTTATATATTAGCAGTGAAATACAACTTAGATAATAGAACAGATGTTTCTCCAAAGAATCCATTTCCAAATTCTAATTCAGACTCTTAACAAAGGAGACTAAAACACATTCAAACGAAGTGAATACACTTGCTAAGCAAGTAGGAAAATGTACTAAGCTTTAAATCAAAATGCCAAGACCAGCTGAATTAGGACCTAATATACAAAAGTTCTTAATGACTGTACACTGAATAAAGATCCATAGGCATGGAAACTAACAAAGTTAAAAGGCTAGCAAATGCTTGCGGTAACAGACAGAATCCTGGAAAGTACATCTTTACCAACACCTTCCTTTATGACTGAGTATCTTTCCATACTAAGGAAAGCATTCCCATCTGTATATGCAAATTCACTCTCTGTAATTAAGATTTCCCGGGAACCACACTAATCATTTGCATATTGCCCGTGGCTGCTTTAGTGCTACAGCAGCAGAGTTGAGGAATTCAGGCAGAGACTATAGGATGCAGAAAAGCCTAAAACACTCATGATCAGGCCGGCCCTTTATAGCAAAGGTTTGCTGACCCCTTCTTCCGTTCCCTGAAGGTGCCATCCTCTCTCTTGTCCCCTCATCACTGCACGTGCTGTTACCTTCACCTAGAATCCCTTTCCCAATCCCTCCCAGATTTGGCTAAATCCAGTCTGTCTTCTAGACGCCCGGCCAAGGAGGGGCCATGTCAGGGAAGCCTTGTCTGACTTCCCATCATGTCCAGTCTCATTCTGGTGTGACTCCCACCCTCCTCCCCACCATTTCCATATGCAACCGCTTACCAAATTGTATTTACAGTTTGTTTGGCTTCCTCCACAGACTCTAAGGCAATATTATCTGTGGGGCATAAAATAAGAGAGATTTTTCTGAAGGATTATATAAATGGATAGTTTGTTGACACCGTGTCCCCAGTTTCCTATGAGTTTCTGTAGACTGATACATGCATATGTTTATAAAACTCTAGTGTTATATTTCAAATGCTGGAGACATAACAGGGACTGTTTGCTAAATAATTTATCTCCAAGTCTGCTGCTGCTTCCAGCTTTTATATAAATTTTGCTGCGTGCAAAACTTTCGGCTGCATCTTTCCCATGTTTCTGACTGTGTTCTGGTTATTATCCCGGATCTCCAGACTGCCCAAAGTACAGAGAGCTTGTTCAACCCACTTGATGCTCAGTGGTTTGAGGTAGAGTGCAATCATTTTTTTCTGAGCTATACTGTGGCAATGAAGCATCCTTCATTTTTCTTAAGCTTTTCATTGTCTCAAAAGAAGAAAAAAGTAGAAAGGTGTTAACATATATCTTTTCTGAATCTGGGCTAAGGGCAATATGTCCCAAGCCTCGTCTTTTGTTCATTTACTTATTAATTTTTTTTAACTGTCTCTGGCAATTTCAATTTTTCAAGACTTTGATCATGTAGTAAATTTGAAGATGCCCGAAGGTGTAGGAGTAGGAGCAAAGGCACCTAGATTATACTCTATGAGTTCCACAAAGGGAAGCCCATCAGGAATCACTACTTGGGGGACTGTGTAAAACTGGAATGCAAATAAAGACAGCCAGTGTGAAATTCATCCCAAGGATTGATGGTTGCAGGTAAAGCACAGTGAATTAAGACTGCTTGCTGGCCCAAGGGCAGTCATGGTTATGATGTTTCTATATGAGACTGAGATGCATTAATTGGAACGTATTTCAAGGCTTTAAGGCATCAAGGCTAGACCTATCTATTCATTCTACAAAAGAGCAATACTTTACCCAGAATAGTACTCTTTGCTTCTCAGTAGCAAAGCAATATTCACAGCACTAATGATTCCCAGGGAAACACTTCTGGTCCTGAGGCATGTCCTTATCCACAACCAGACTGAAAGGAAAGGAGAGATTCTTATAAAGGCAAAAAATTGAAACAGAAAATTTCCTTCTTTCTTGCACCAGGAAATTGAATCTCTCTAAAATTTAAGTTAAGTGCTGTTAGGCTTTACTGAATTCCATTCATGAAGCTTTCAAGAAATGGCAAGATTGCTTCAGTGTTTAAGAGAATTGTGCTGAAAGTGATTAATAGATCAGTTCACACTAGGTCAAAAATTCTCCTCTCAAAATAATGATTTGTTAGTGGGGCACTTTCCCGGCTTCCTCTGGGACATCAGTCTCCATGGATGTGCTCCAGAGACTCCCAGGAGAAAACAAAGTTTCGCTAAAAGTTTGTTCATAAGTCAAGGTGTGGCATTGGTAGTTTTCTAAATTCTAATTGGTACCAATCATCTCTCCACTCCTGAGATAATCACAATCAGGGAATCCATTATTTTATGGGTTTTAGATCTTGAATTTCTCAGTTTCCGCAAGAAGAAAAATCAGTGGTTTCTTAATAATTAAGTGGGATCCTCTATTGAACTGAGTTGAATCAAGGGTAGGAAATTTGATTAAGAATGTGACAACTGGCTGGGTATGCAGAAATGCAAGAGTGAGTGGCGTAGAATTATATGACTTTTTTGTAAACTTTCTCATGGTGATAAGGGAAAAGATGGGGTTTTGAACTCTTGAGGGTCAACAGAGAATTGATTCGGGGACACTCTACAAAATGAGAAAATGGAGTTGAAATTGTAATTTAAAAAATTTTAATGAGGTATGGCTTACATAGAATAAAATGCTGTCATTTTAGCTATAGAGTTCAGTGCGTTTTGACAGATGTGTATACCCATGGAACCACCACTTCAGTTAAGATTTTGAATGTTCTCAGCACTCTAAAAATTCCCTTGTGCCCACTTTCAGTTAGTCTACCTTAACACCTTCCCTCTCACCCCAACAACCACTGATCTGAGTTCTATGCCTGTAGAAATCCTCCTCTCTCTCTGCCTGCCTCTCTGACTACTTGTAATCTCTGTGTCTATCAAATAAATAAATGAAATCTTTAAAAAAAAAGATTTCATTTATTTATTTGATAGAGGCCAAGAGAGAGAGCACAAGCAGGGGAGTGGGAGAAGGAGAAGCAGGCTCCTCCTGAGCAGGGTGGCCGATGTGGGGCTCAATCCCAGACCCTGGGATCATGACCTGAGCTGAAGGCAGATACTTAACAGACTTAGCCACCCAGGCACCCTAATAATTTTTTTTTTTTAAGTAGGCTCCATGCTCAGTGTGGAGCTCAACATGGGGCTCAAACTTATGACCCCGAGATCAACACCTGAGCTGAGGTCGAGTTGGACACTTAACCAACTGAACCACTGAGGGACCCCAATAATTTTTTAATAATATATTGATGATATATAAAATATAAATAATAATATATTGATGATATACAAAAGTTTTAAATTTTTGAAATCTAATTTTTTTCCTTCTTATGTTTCTTTTTTTTTTTTTTTTGCATCTTTTCTAAGAAATCTTTGCTTACCCCAAGATTGCAAAAATTTTCTGTTTTCTCTTAGATGTTGAAAGTGTATGGTCCATTTTTAGTTAATTTTTTAAAAAGATTTTATTTATCTGAGTGAGAGAGCGAGAGAGAACACAAGCAGAGGGGAGTGGCAGAGTGAGAGGGAGAAGCAGACTCCCCGATAAGGGGGGAGCCTGAACTGTGGCTAGATCCCAGGACCCAGGGATCATGACCTGAGCTGAAGGCAGATGCTTAACCAACTGAGCCACCCAGGCACCCCATTTTGAGTTAATTTTTGACATTACTTGCAGTGAAGGTCTTGTAGCAAATTTTTTTCCTTTTTTGTTTATGTGAAATTTATTTACATGCCTTTCATTTTGAGGGATATATTTACTACATAAAGAATTCTAGGTAGTTTCTTACACTCCACCCCCAACCCCAAGCAGTTTAAAGATATATTCTATTGTCCTCTTACTTGCATGGTTCTCATGAGATGTAAGCAATGCATTATGTATATTTCAATATTATATAACATATGTTGTAATGTGTGGGTATGTGTGGTGAGTATTTTAATTTCTGATTGTCTAATGATTTTTATCATTGATTTTTGGACATTTAATTATGATATGTGTAGGTGTAATTTTGTTTTGTTTGTCTTGCTTGGTATTTATCAAACTTTGTGAAAATATAAATTTCTATTTATATTTTCTATCCAATTTTCAAAAAATCTTGTCATTATGTCTTTGAGTTTTTTCTTCAAATATTTCTTTTCTGCCCTCACCCCCTTTTTTTGTCCTCCAATTATACATATATTAGATTGTTGGGTGGTGTCCCAAAAGCCACTGAAGCTCCATTTATTTTGTTTTTAGTGTTTTATTCTCCCTATGACATGTAGTTTGGATAGTTTTTATACTCTTTATACTTCACATTCTTTTATTGTGAAGTCTAAACAGCTATTGAACACATCCAGGAAAATTTTCACTTCAGCTGTACATACTCTTCAGTTACATTTACTTGTTTTTTAATCTTCCATTTTTTCCTCATTCTGTTCACATTAAAAAAAATCTTACAGCATATTTGCCATAGCTATTTCAAATTCTCTGCCTGATAATTCTAGCATCTCTGTTATTTCTGGGTATGACTGATTGATACTCCTTTTCATTTTGGATCACATTTCCTTTTTATTTTTGTTGGACGTTATAAATGCTGAATTCTGTGTCTTGTTTTCTTTCTTTTTAAAAAAAAAGATTTTATTTATTTATTTGACAGACGGAGATCCCAAGTAGGCAGAGAGGCAGGCAGAGAGAGGGTGGGAAACAGGCTCCCTGCCGAACAGAGAGCCCGACACGGGGCTCGATCCCAGGGTCCTGGAATCACTACTTGAGCTGAAGACAGAGACTTAACCCCCTGAGCCACCCAGGTGCCCCTTGTTTTCTTTCTTTAAAGAGTATTGTAGTTGGTACTGACAAGCTGTCAATGTATTTGTAAACTTACTTGATTATTTCAAGATTTTCTTTTGAAGCTTTGTTGGGTCACAGTGGAGTAGACTCCATTTTAGAGCTAATTTCTCTTTCCTGCTAAGACATATAATTTCTAAGGCGCTGGGTGTTCAATGAGGTCCTTCCATTCTGGTTGCTTGGATCTCAAATATCTAACCCTCTGCAAGCTCTGTAGTTCAGCATTCACCTCCCCAGTAAGCTGTGCATGCAGGTACAGCTTGTTATTTTCAGCGATAAACTAGAACAGACTCCTTTGCAGATTTCTGGAGATTTTTCTTTTTTGTATTTTGCCCCATCAGTTGCTTTAGTCTCCTTGAACTCTGAACTTTATCCCTCTACCTGCTGTGCCTAGCTTGGGTTTGCCCTCCAGGGTTGTCTAACAGATACCTCCAGGTGGAGAGCCCTGGCTATTTTAGGGTTCAACTAATTTGTTTCCCTTTTTACATGGCTATCCATCCTTGACTCCTTGTCCAGTGCCTGAAAATAGTTGTTTCATATATTTTGTCTAGTTTTTCTTATGTTTGCGGTTGGAAGATTGTTCTAGTAGGATTATTTTGTCATGATTGTTTATTAGGTTCTTCCAAAGTAATGGAATGGAAATTTGAAAGTGCAGTGGTACCCAATAGATGATTTGCTCATAATTGAAGAGACAGGAGATAGTTCAAAAGCAAGGAAGGCAGCATGAGTAGGGGAACAGATGCTGATCTTAGAGAAGGAAGATTTTTCTCTAGCAGAAGCTAAAAGAAGAATCACATATCCTATTTATTGTTAGTATTGGTTTTATTGTTAGTATTATTGATATTCTTTTCTTGCTGTCTTCTAGAGTATCCTTCATCCAAAATTCTACTTTGTTTGGCTACTTCCCCTCCCTTCCCTTCACCAAATAGACTGTTTTTTTTTTTTTCTTCCTTAAGAAGGCACAGTTTGGGGCACCTGGGTGGCTCAGTGGGTTAAGCCTCTGCCTTTGGCTCAGGTCATGATCTCAGGGTCCTGGGATTGAGCCCTGTGTTGGGCTCTCTGTTCTTCAGGGAGCCTGCTTCCCACTCTCTCCCTCCCTGCCTCTGCCCACTTGTGCTCTCTCTCTCTCTGTGTCAAATAAATAAATAAAATCTTAAAAAAAAAAAAAAAAGAAGGCACAGTCTTCTGTTTTAAAACAACACAAAACTTTGACTGCCTACCTATCTTGGACGTATTTTATTGCAAAATTTCTTTTTTTTTTTTTTAATTTTATTTATTTATTTGATAGAGAGATCACAGGTAGGCAGAGAAGCAGGCAGCCAGAGGGGGGAAGCAGGCTCCCTGCCAAGCAGAGAGCCCGATGCGGGGCTCCATCCCAGGACCCTGGGATCATGAACTGAGCTGAAGGCAGAGGCTTAACTCACTGAGCCACCCAGGTGCCCTGCAAAATTTATTAATTAATATGTAATTTCACCTCTATTTCTTTGCCCATCTTTAGTTTCCTGAGGTTTAGTTTCCATTTACTGAGTTTATATACTTAAAATCATTCTTAAAATTTTAAATTATCTTTCAAATCTGAAAGGATTTTCTTAGTGCATTTTTTCTCTAAATCAATCTGTAGTAGTCAATACCACTGACTACCTCCTTTGGGAATTCTCTTCTAGCCTGTCTTTTATGACTACACATTCTGGTCTTCTCTGTCTCCTCCTTCCTCCTTCCCCTTGTCTTTTTTCCTGAGAGGGAGGATCGCAATTTTACATAATTTATTCTTTCTTTTGTGTAAATCTGGTCAGTCCCAATAAAAACTAAAATACATTCAGTTAGACATCTTATTTAAATGAGAATTCTTTAGGTCCATGTGTGGAACAACATAATAACACCCTACTGAACTCATCTATATTTTGATTACACCAACCTTTTGTCATATAATACTTAGCAAACTTCTCATGTGTCTTATAATATTTGGATATTTAAATCAGATTGTTAGATCATATATCTTGATGTGATTTATGTTTGGGAGCTAAAATATGAAACAGTGCAAAGCCCATTCAAAATTGGAGTATTTATAAATATATTTGGAAGTTGAGATGGTCCCTGAATGAAATGAATTACAGAGAAGCACTCTATAAACTCTTAGGGTAAGAGAAATCATCCTATGTGAGAACTCTGGTAGGTCGGGTTGGCTTATCAGTGGGACAATTTTAGAAGAGACAGCCATGTTCCCAATACACGACAAGCCATGCTTGTCTGCAGTGATCTTTCTCCTGTCCTAGAGTGCTTGTTTGCTCTGGGAATGAGAAGACCAGGGTTAAATGACGAACTTTGTTACAACGGAAACAAATGGCCATAGGAACTGTTTCTGGGAATATCCACCAAGCTGACTCACTTGATTGTCATGACCCGAAAGAACAAGACCAGAGATTTTTCTAGCAAGCACCAGAATATGTAGTATAGGAATAAATAGAAAATAAAATACAAGAGGCTTAATTCCCTCTGTCAAAAATAAGGGAAGGGACTTCTCTCTTCTGCCTTTTATGCAGCATTTACTTTAGAAAATGTCAAATTATAATTTCTTTCTTTGTCTCTTTGAAATGTGTGTAATTTTTTTTTTTTTTTTGGAAGCTGAATAAGGCTCTTGTCAGCTTTAAGACTCAGAAATGTCTTTCTCAAGGACCTGAGAACCGTCTCTTTGAAATGTAAACAAGGGTAATAGTACTCTGTCTCACAGTGTCTGTGGGAGGGTAGGAGCCTAACTTCCTTGGGTATCTGACTCCAAGTTACAAAACCATCTCCTGTCAAAAAGACATAAGAAGATTGTTCTTCCTTTTGATAAAGCCAATTAGTTAACACAAATGGCCACTCCAATTACCAGATGAGTCTGAGATAAACTCTGTTAAAAATTGTGCTGTCAAGTCCTCTTACTTGAGGACTAGTTATTGTTTATCTTGAGCGCATGTATGTAATGGATTTTGTTTGCTTGGTTATGTAAAAGGGTGAAATTTCTTCTTGTCTTTGCAAGATCTCAGTGCATTGCCTGGAATATGCATCACATTCTGGTTGAATGCTTATTTAATAATAAAAGTATTTGCTTTCTCTGCTATCTTTGTGGAGAGGTTTTCTGGGTTGGAAGATTTTGGTTTCAATTATATATCCCCAACAGTGATAATGGAGGAGAAACAAGATTTAAAACGTTCAGAACCAGAAGTGAGCAGAATAAGAAGTAAGTCTGTGAAAGATTCTTCCTATTTTTGGTCATATGAAACTGTAAGCAGACAATTTAATTAATACTTGCTCAAGCTGAAATTCTCCTATGTCAGGTGTATACCTTGTCATACACATGAACAAATGATCATCGAGGTTTATCATAAATTTGACAAAACTGTATACATTTATCTATCAGAGATAATTATCGTGAAGCTAAAAGTGACTTCCCTAACACAAATAAATTAAAAACACTTCAGTTAACCCTGTTAGAGAACATCTAAATTAACTTTCCATTTTCTCCACAGAAAATGATATTATAAAATCATTACTATATGATCAAAGATATGCTAAAAACAGTTTAATATTTACTTTAATAAACTAAAAAACCAGAAACTTTCATTTATTTGCATCAGCGAATAAATAATTGTGTTATTTTTCTGGATTGTGTGATTTTTAGAGTATTTTGTTGCTTTTCTGAGAATTGCAATTTGGGGGGCGCCTGGGTGGCTCAGTGGGTTAAGCCTCTGCCTTCAGCTCAGGTCATGATTTCAGGGTCCTGGGATTGAGCCCCGCATCGGGCTCTCTGCTCCCTGCTTCCTCTTGTCTCTCTGCCTGCCTCTCTGCCTACTGTGACCTCTGTCAAATAAATAAATAAAATCTTAAAAAAAAAGAATTGCAATTTGGTGTTATTGTCCCCTCTCATTTAAAATATATATTAATTTTTGCACCTAACCTGTATTTTCAATTTAGTGTTCTTTTTCTTAAAGATGGCCTCCCCAGTGTGTATGTTTAGCTACCATGAGTCTGGATCTATTATCACAAACATTAAAAAAATTAAACCATCAGCTACTAAAGAGGCTTTATGTTAGGGTGTTCTCTGAGTGGGCAGCCATCGCTAAAGAGAGAAAGAAAAACAAACAAACAAAAACCAATACATAAAAAGAAAAAAGAAAAAAACCCTTGGTTCTTTCTGGCTCTCAAAACATGAAATGCCACCTTTTATTTCCAAACTCAGGTGCTTCAGAATGGCTGTTGAATTTTCTGAGTTTTGAAAAAAATTACTACATACAAAAATGAGTAACAGTATATAAATTCAGAAGGGTGTTAGGAAATTTTATAGGTCATATGAGGCTATCACGGTGTTTACAGATGCAGAACATTATTCTGATGAGTCATTTTTCTGTTTTTGAAAGTGTCAGCTGAGATTACAAATTCAAGTACGAAATTTGTGGTTGACTGAAGTCAGAAGGAAATATGAATTTTCAAAGTAAAAAAGATGTAGGGGGCTCCTGAGTGGCTCAGTTGGTTAAGTGTCCAATTCTTGATTTTGGCTCAGGTCATGATCTTAGGGTCCTGAGACTGAGCCCTGCATTGGGCTCCATGCTGGGTGTAGAGCCTGCTTAAGATTCTCTCTCTCCCACTCCCTCTGACCCTATCCACCTACACACACACGTGCATGCTTTCTTTCTCTTAAAAAAAAAAAAAAGAATAATTTTTAAAATTATAGAAAAAAAATGAAGAGAATAATAATCAAGGCAAATATTTGCATAGTGCTCTGACCAGTTTTGAGTCTTCGTCATCTTTACAACAACCCCGTGTGGTAGCGTGGCTATTATTATTTCTATTTATAGATGATGAAACTGGGACACAGAATGATCAAGGAACTTGACTATGGTCACATGTAGTAAATGACAGATTTCAACGCAGGAAATATGGTTTCAGAGATTGAGTTCGAGACAATAGCATTTCCCGAAGAAGAGGAAGCACTTATAGAAGAACAAAAGGAGCCACAAAGTGGTGCTATGACATAGAAGGAAATGTTGGGTCTGAATATATTCCTAGATTCGGCATGCCTCTTGGTGGTAGCTAGATAATGCTTTTCATTTCATTCCCATGACGGAAGACCAAAATGGACCAGCAGCAGAAGGTAAGCTCCTAAGATCAAGTGGTTCAGTTCAGTCTTAGTAAGCTCTGAAGACTAAGCTTTTGCCTGGATTGTGAAGTCCAGACTTTCTCCTCATTCCCCAACCTTCCACCAATCCAAAGTTAAATCTGTAATAATGGGCTTTTCCTAGATCCCTTCCCAGAGTTGGAGTCTTGTTCAGTACCTTCCTGGTGGCTGGAACCACTCCTACTGGTTGATTATCTACATGGTTGCTACCATGCTCACCTGGTTGGCTTCTGAGTGTTACCTGCCTCAGACGCTGTGTTGTGGTCTATTTTCATCTCTTGGGACCCTCTGAAATTTTATTTTGTTCCAGTTGTGATTCTTTCAAAAGATATATTAATTGCCAACTTCATAATCTTCTCAGACTATCCTTTCTGCTGAAAATAACCACAAATCAGTCGTATTCCCTCGGGTCTGACAGAAAAAGTGAATAAGATAAATGTGTAGTAAAAGAGCTTAGGATCACAGCGATCTATGTAAAGCAGACAAAACATCCATAACATTTATGTACTACTTTTGTTTTTTTAAAAAAATATATTATTTTTAAGCAACCTTCACACCTTCACACCCCGTGTGGGGTCAAACTCAACCCCAAGATCAAGAGTCACATGCTCCACCAAATGAGCCAGCCAGGGGCCCCTTACTGTGCTTTTAATTTCCCTTTTTCCAAATTATATAATTCTAGTTAATCTCATAACAACTTTGTGAGGAAAACAAGGCCCTAAGTGAATAATTTTATAAGAGAAATCTGTTGTGATTCATTGATATGTAAGCATTAGGTGCAAATGATCTCTCTTTTTTTTTTAAAGACTAATTATTCATTTGAGAGACAGTAAGAGAGAGCATGAGTGCGGTGAGGGGCAGGAGAGGCAGACTCCCTGCTGAGCAGGGAGCCTGACACAGGGCTCGACCCCAGGACTGTGAGATCATGACCTGACCCAAAGGCAGACACTTAACCGACTGAGCCACCCAGGCACCCCATCTTTGCACTTTTGTATTGAATCATCATTTCTTGTGGTTTGAATTTGCTTGTGTTATAAGTTTGTGCACAGGTAGTCTTGGTCAAACTCAGTGTAAATGGTAGGAATTAGAATCCATAAACCGATAATGGTTGAGGATACCCCTGTTTTCCGTTGTAGAGATACCCAGGGATTACCTTAGAGGACGTCAGACTATAGGACGGAAGTTTAGCAGTAGCAAGGTGGTCTCACCTGTCCAAAATGATCTACCCTGTTATCTACCTGAAAATCACCATTGCTGAGTAATTGATTTTGGTCTTGGGTTATTCTGATTCTTCTATAGTCTCCTTTAAACTCAAACATCCAAATGGGTAGGGTAATACTTAAAGTTATTCTTTGCAAATATAGCAATGAGCATTTCAGTGAGCTAAGGAAAATAGGCAAGGAGTGTTGATGACTGTGCAAGGTGAATCAGGGAACCAAAAGATGGTGGGAACAGGAACTTCAAATAGTTTGAAAAACTGGGGAGAAATTTTTGAGGAACCACTCCTGGCTATACTATTTTTGATGCTACACTGGGGTTAGATAAGCAAGTATGTTGGGCATCAGCCCTAAATTCCTAGAGAACCAATGCCCAGAAAGTAAATTTCTTTACTTTTATTAGCTTTGAAGCCAATGTTTAACCACAGTTGATATCAATTTTACTATACATATAAAATTTCTCTTTACTTCATCATTTAGCTTTGGTACATGGTATACGCTCCTTGCTTGAAACGTCCATCTTCTTCTTTGTCAAGCCATACCTCACCCTGACGTGAAGTCTACATCCCTAAAAGCTGTACTCAATATTCACTTTTCCTCACAAAATTCCCGAGTACATTATTTGTACATTAATCCTCCTGACTTATTAAATAATCATAAAGGTCCTCTAAGCCAAGTGTTTTTGTGTGGTTGCAATCCTGGACAGACAGACCCAGGGCCATGCAAATGGTCACTAAAAACAACCATTTTTTGGTTCAGCAAACATCTGCTCTACAACATCTTAAGCGCCCCCTCACATTCCTTCCAAATATTTTCAGGCAAATAAATCCCTGACCCCACTACCCCTTCCAGACCTCAAAAAATAACAGAACATGCTTGATTTCTAGAGGGCATGCAGAGTTAGCTCAAGCTAAGCCTTCAGAGTTGTCCGAAGAAAATAAAGACGAAGATAAGATAAAAAGAAAGGCCAGACCATGCAGGGGGGGATGCAGGGAACGTGTAGAGGTAGAAGTGTATCTAAGTGTGAGGGAGAATTCTTCCCACAGCAGGGACACGTCTTCTGGACCCTTGTTCTCCTCAGGTCCCTCTCCTTAGGTCCTTCCCTCCCCAAAGGGACAGCCCTTTGCATTACTCTACAGAATACCTCACATCAGGGGCACCTGGGTGGCTCAGTGGATTAAGCCTCTGCCTTCGGCTCAGGTCATGATCTCGGAGTCCTGGGACTGAGTCCCGTATCGGGCTCTCTCCTCAGCGGGGAGCCTGCTTCCTCCTCTCTCTCTGCCTGCTGCTCTGCCTACTTGTGATCTCTCTCTGTGAGCTAAACAAATAAATAAAATCTTAAAAAAATACTTTATATTATAATCTTGGCATTTAATTTGTGATTTGCAAACAAATGAATTTGGGAGCAAAATGATTTACAGGATAGAAGAATTCCCTTTCAGCCTCTTATTTTCAGCTTTTTTTCAAAGGAAAAAGAAGTTAGAAGGACCTGGGAAATGTATGTCTCCTGAAAGTCTTCCTTGCTATATCTTTTACAAAAAATTTTTTTAAAGATTTTTTCATTTATTTGAGAGAGAGAGCACGCACAGAGGCAGAAGCAGAGGGAGAAGCAGGTTCTCCGTGAGCAGGGAGCCCCATGCGGGACTTGATCCCAGGATCCTGGGATTATGACCTGAGTGGAAGGCAGATGCCTAAATGACTGAGCTGCCTAGGCACCCTTCCTTGCTATATCTTTATAGGAAATATCTGCCTGGTACACTTCTGGCTCATTTAACCCTTTTCTACTTTATTCTCTCAGAGGGCTGTGGGAATGAAAGCGCTACCTTCCGTGTTAACCCAGGGGTGGTTGTGCACAGTTCCTCTGTGGTTAAGAGCGACGTCAGTGACAGCAGCTGCTACCAGACCAAGGACACCACCAGCACCACCACCAGTGCTGATAAACAATCCCCAATCCCCCAAGAAGACAAACAAGGTCATCCTGTGTGGCTCTAGTTCCTAAAACAAATGAAACCTTGAACAATCGAATTACTGACTCTCTAATAAAAACAATCTTGCTCCTATGCAAGGTTTGTTGGCAATGCTGTTACGTAAAGATATGTATTGACATTTTGTGGGTATAACAATTCTTTATACACAGACATGATGTGATTTTGGAATATAGGTGAGGTTCGGTGGGGTGGAGTCCAGAGCTGACAGCCAAGAAAAAATTCTTGAGACAGCTTTGGTGCAAAATGATGGTTTATTAAAGCACAGGACAGGACCCACGGGCAGACACACCATGGTCTGGAGCAGTGGCTGATTATATACATGGGAGTTGGGGACAGTAAGGAAAAGGGAGGTTTCAGAAGAACTTTCACATGCTAAAGAGGACTAAGCTACATGATATATACAAGATACCTACAAGATGCTGGACACTTGCCATTGTCAAGTTAAGGTTGTTTCCCCAGTGAGGTATTAATATTAAGATAGTTGGGAGATTCCTAGAAGAATGTCACACTGTCCCATGCAGGAGTGGGGGTGGGGAGTTTGCAGGGTGTCTTCAGCCAGCCTTCTGCTCCCTCATTACTCACACACACACACACACTTTAAAGATTTATTCATTCATTGGAGAGAGAGTGATTATTGATGGCAGGGCAGAGGGGCAGAGAACCCAGCATACCTCCTGCTGAGTGCAGAGCCCCATGCTGGGCTCCATCCCAGGACCCTGAGATCACGACCTGAGCCAAAAATCAAGAGCCCAAGTCTCAACCTGTCAGGAAGCCCTATGATGGGGTTTTAGACTATAGGCGAGGTCCAGTGGAGTCCAAAGCTGACAACCAAGAAAGAATTCTTGAGATGTCTTCGGTGCAAAATGGTGGTTTATGAACGCATGGGGACTGGACCGGTGGGCAGGAAGAGCTGCTGCCCCAGGGCTGTGAGGGCTGGCTGGTTATATACTTGGGCATTTGGGGAGGTAAGGGAAAAAGGAGGTTTCAAAAGAACTCTCCAGGGCTAAAAGAGGACCTACAAGATAACAGAGACCTTGCCATTGTCAAGGTTGTTTTCCCTTCCAGGGAGGCATTCTCAGTAAGATAGTTGGGAGCTTCCTGGAGGACCATTCACTTTGCCCACTTCAACTATTTGTTAAGGGGCTGCAGATTATAAGGACATTTAAGTGCATCTACATCCTCTTCTGGAAGCTAAGCCATTGACAGAAATGCTTTGTTCTTGTAAATTACCCAAGACTTGTGAACTGAGGGAGATTCCTGTCTTGCAGGATGGTAATCTCTATAAATTGTTTTTCCTTTAGTGCATCCAGGAGTGCTTAAGGAATGTCACATATATCCCACGGAGGGGAGGTGTAGGGTGTCAGCTTCTTCCTGTCCTTTGCCAGCCTTCTGCTCCCTCATTGAAAACTACCTTTATTAGTCTTAAATTCCCCTCACTTCCATCCTTCCTACCTTTATTGAGCACCTATTAGATGTGATACACTATTGTTAATAATCAAAGTTCCACCAAGCAAATTTAAAGATCTTTATTAAGCAATTCATGATTCAAGAGAAACCCCATCTAGAAAGTAGAGAGAAGCCCTGAGGAATTGTACCAAATGGAGGGTTTTTATAGGAAGGAGGGTGGGGCAAAGTTATTAGCAAAAGAAAAGAAAGGATTGTTTCTGGAGAGGACTCTTCTGTTGCTGGAGAAGAAAAGAGCAAGGGTTTTTATCATGCAGATTACTTCAGTAGTGCTGATCAGGAAAGTTCAGAAGGACTTTGAAAGGGTCACCTTTGTGGGGTAGGTTAAAACTGCAATTCAATCTTGGTTTGCTCTCATGAGGCAAAAGTCTTCATTTTGGGTTTTGGTTTTTTTTTCCTCCACCAGTATATTTGGGCAGATGCAAAGGATAAGAAGACCGTGGGAGTGGGAATTTTTCTTTCTTCCTTTTTAGGTTCTTTGGCTAGTCTAATAATTAAATTGACATGAAATAGATTAACAGGAGAAAAACTTTTTTTGTTTTTTGAGAGAGAGAGAGCACGCACACACGTGAGCGGGAAGTGGCAAAGGGAATCTTAAGCAGGCTTCATGCCCAGTGTGGACCCCAACACAGGGCTTAATCTTTGGACCCTGAGATCATGACCTGAGCCAAAATCAAGAGTCGGATGCTTAGTCGACTGAGCCACCTAGGCAACTCAGGAGAAAAACAAATTTAAATCACATGTATGGAAGTGCATAGAAATATGAGACCAAACTAAGTGTCCAAAGCAGGCAGCTTTTATATCTTTTAGGCAAAGAAAGAATACATTTGTGAGGAATTTACAAGACAAAGATGTTTGATCTTGGGAGAGTAAATTTAGTAAAGTAACAAGGTTTGTATAGAACCTTCCTGGCCCTAAATTCTGCCTTGGTGATAAGGATGTCTCTCTTCCTGCTGGTATGGGGAGGGTTCCTTTCCCACGGGAGATTTATTTCCTGCTTTCAGGGAGACAAAAGACGATGACAGTGTCCTTTTTGCATTGGCTGTTTCTTAGGTAATTTAACTCAAAATAATATGTCAAAGGTGAGTGACCTTGTCCCCATTGAGATTAATTTACTAATTTAACCAAGGAGCACAGATACAAATAATCACAAAACACAAATGCACAGGAAAGCGAAATGCAAATTGAGGTGGGACAACAAAAAAAATTACTAACACCAACACGTGAAGTAAACCTAGAATTATCAAGTCTACCTCTTTATTCTACAAATAAAAAACCTGACCTCAGGGAGATAAAGTGGTTTTAGTGACTGTTGCACAGTGATTTAGTGGATGAACCTGGAGAGGCCCCTGATTCTCTGGAACTTTCCAGAACACCCTCTATCGCTCATACCTTTCATTGCAGTGCCTCCCTACAGGGTTCTATGGCTGGATACAAAGTTGTTGTTGTCTAATTCACACATAAACATACTTCTTGAGGTTGTATTTTCCAATGGATTTGGGCCCAAAAGGAATCATTCAACAAAGAAATTAAAATCAGTTGTCTTGGGGTAAGAGAGGTGAAGTGCTTTTATATGCCTTTTGAATTTTACAGTTATGTTTATGATGACTGTTGGGTCCATAATCAAAGGAGCAAGACTGATACAAAGCGAAGGTCAAGCAAAGCTTTATTTCACGCCAAGCATCAAGAATCAAACTGACTGGCCAGGGCCGTCTCTTACAAAGAGAGGCGACCCCTCTCTGCCTTACTGACTGGCTCTTAAGGACAAAGGCCAGGTGGTTGGGCCTGGCCACGCACAGGTGGCCAATGACACAGAGAAAACTGCACAGTCAGGCTAGGTCTCACATAAGTGACCAATTGAATTACAATTTACCCTATAATAGACATTTGAACTAGCCCATCACCTTGGTCAGAATTGGCGCCCAAAGGGCACCCAGAGGGCGGGGCTCATACTCCTTGGTAGCTAGGGAGACAGTATGGGCGCCCCACTGATTGGATACCTCCACCTGGCCTGACCCACCCTTGTATTTGGGCTTTGTTACCTGGGACTGGTTTCCAGGACTCGTTTTTAAGTAAGTCTCCTGGGGGCAGGGGGCAGGGTCCATTTAAGTTTTACTGCATAAACTACAAAATGGCTATTCAACCGAAATGGAGCTGTTTTGGCTAAATAGGCCCTTACATTCCCCACTTTGCTTTGGAGATTAGTCAAATCCTTGACTCTTCAGCCAGTTCTATGTCCTCTTTTGCCAGACTGTTTTTTAATGACTCCAGTTGTGATTTACCCAGAAACAGCATTTTTCTCCGAGGGCTACGCAGAGCCCCACTTTTTCTAGAAATAGTATGTCAAGTCCTAATTATCTATATGTCCCACCTATAGTTTAACAATAGGAGCAACAAAGAACTCAATGAACTCATTGTTTTTGAGTCTTAGCTTTAGTCCAGGATTGGCAGGGTCCATCGGCAGCGGCATCCATCTCTGGGGGGCGTCTTTGTCCTCGGCTCGTTTGAAGTGACCTGCGTGAATCCAGGTCCCAATGCCCTCAACTTCTACCGCCGTGGGGGTGGTTGGGATGACAGCAAACGGTCCCTTCCAGCGAGGCTCCAAGTTTCCCACTTGGTGGCGACATATCCAAACCAAGTCCCCGGGTTGGTAAGGATGTGGTTCCACCTCCATCTCCGTCCCAGTGTGAGCAGTTCAGATCCCTGTGTGGGCTAGACAGACTGCAGCACCTGCAGTGACTTTGGCCATCTGCAGTGCCTTGGGGAGTGCAATCAGCTCCACTTTGCGCCGAGATTCCGTATGGCAGGGCCGCCGTCCAGAGTCCCTGCTCGGCTCAGGAGAAACAACTGCAGCCCCCATGTACCTCTTTCCACTGACCATGTAGTTACTCCCATCTGTGAACAGAGTCATCTCAGCATCCGGGAGGGGAGTGTCTCTAAGATCTGGCCTTATTCCTGCGACCTGGGTTAGGACCTCCCCACAGTCATGTGGGTGGTCAGCCAGCTCCTCTGGTAGCAACATGGCTGGGTTTAGCACCGCCAGGGCCCGGAAAGTCACTTTCTGTTCATTGAGGAGGAGGGCCTGATACCCCGTCACTCGGGCGTTCGTCATCCACTGGTCTGGTGGAGTCCGGAGAAGGCCCTCGATAGCGTGAGTGGTGGTCAAGATGAGATTTTGACCCAAAGTCAATTTACTTGCATCCTTGACCAGGAGGGCCATTGCAGTAATTATGTGCAGGCAAGGAGAGGGGAACCCAGCCACTAATGGATCTGGCTTCTTGCTAAGATAGGCTACTGGCCTTTGCATAGGGCCCAGAGCCCGAGTCAAAACTCCCTTGGCCACCCCTTCCTTTGCTTCCCGGGGGAGGGAGTACTGCCAGACGCGAACAGCCATGGCCATCGCTTTTAACTGTACCACCACTGGAGGCTGTCCCTTGGCCAAGCCAGGGGCTTCCCTTCTGTGTAGACCTTGGGAAGCTCAAACTGTAGGGCTTGGAGAAGGCTCCCCCCCTTTGTCTCCTCTGGTTCTGAGACTGGCTCTTAAAGGAGGTATTCGTCTACTGCTGCCACAAACACCTGCACAGTGGGGCTCCGAACCACTGCCCCTGCAGTCTTTGGTGGCCAGCACTGCTGTCCTCTTTTGGGGCACTCCTTGGCCCAATGTCCTTTTCCCTGGTGAGGCTGCTGGGAACTCTGTAAGCAAGGTATGAGCCAACAGTTCCAAAGGGCTTTGCGGCTCCAGGTTTTATAAAGTCAACCTTAGTTCCTTCAAGCTGTCTGGTCATATCTGAGTCTTTTCAAATATGACATTCCAGTAAAGGCCTTGGTAAAATAACCAGTGTTTCCAATGGTGTCCTGTTACAAGGAGAACAGATTCTTATTGAACTTATGCAAATGACTGATTGCCACAGAAGAAAGAATACTATCTGAGACCTGTTGGTTTCATAGGGTTCAGATAGAAAGAGTTGAATGCCTTGATTTGTTTACAAATGAGTACTTTTACATCTCTGTAAGTTACAGATAACTTAAGAAAAAGTTTCCCTAGTCTGGAAGAGCAAACATTATAGAACCGGTAATGTTTAAAGTAAGACAAAACATTAAGAGACACAACATTACAATCTTTCAGTTCATCTAGTCCCATATTGCTAATTCTGGTTTAGTCTGAATGCAGCTTTTACTTCTGGAAATTCTTACCCATTTCAGTTCCAGGATTTCAACAAATCAAAGATCTGTATTTACTGAAAGTCTCCCATATGAATTTCATTTAAGGCAGAATTCATATTACAAGAGAATTAAAACAATTACAAGTGACAAAAACTCAGAATAGATATGGTTAAATATCAAGTGATGATCCTTACCAAAACATTAAAACTTTAGGAAATATATAGAACCTCTAGAGTAGTTACAGCATTTACCCAAATGTAACCCAAGGTTTATCATTGGTTTAGCAATATTCCCTGAGTAACTTAGCATATGAAGGAAAAGCCTTATGAGTCAAAGAGATCTCATTTACAACTCTGGGCAGGCAAGAGGAAACCATTTACATTTTTTAGGAAACACCTCAATCTCTAGTGAAGACTAAATATTAACCAATTGTATACTGTTACAACAGAATTCTTAGAAGGCAAATTTATGAATCAGTTAAGCACAAAACATGTTTACCAACAGATTTCAAAAGCACAAACCTAGTTTCAGCAACCAGGGCTCTAGCATTTTATCCCATTTGGTTTAAAGTTTCAGGTTACCAAAGACTTTCAAAGCTACTTTAACAATTACCCATTAAAACTTTGAGACAGACAATTAACCATCAGTTTTAGTCATCATTTTGCTAACAGATTTCAGCAAATAACACGAGCTTTTATTTGACCCTCAGTAAACTTTGAAGTTTCACATTTACTGCTGTTAACTCAAAAGACATGTTCATCTTAATTAAACCAAAAAACTTAACTTAGTTCAAATACTGATTTATGTTCCACCTGGGCCCACTCCACTTTGAATGTTTACCTGAGACTCAGGTGGGAAGATCTGGAGGGGGGTGTTAGGTCCAGGCGGTGCTCTTCTTGCTCCTTGACAGTGAAGAGAGAAGGAGCCTTGGTGCAGGAAGCACCGAGGATGGTCTAGAGGCCAGTTATGCAGGCCACACCCAAGTTGTTGCAGAAACAGAACGAGGAGACCGAATAACAAAGTGCCGCCAGAGGCAGAGAAAGGATTCCCAGTTTTAGAGCTCATCAGCTCTAAGAGAGGAGCAGACGCCATGCTTTCCCACCAGCAAAGGGGGTGGAGGGGCTAGGCAGTCCATGTTGGGCCAGAGAGGGCAAGGAACTTCCCTGAAACGAAGGGAGTTTCAGCAGCTGCTTGGGAATATTCCTTAAAGTCTCTGTCTCGAGTTAGACTAACCGCAGTCAGCTCCAGTTATAGCCATTAACACATGAAATGAGTGAGGGAGAAGCCCCACATCTATTAGGAGGAACGGAGAGATAAGTTAGAGTCCCCTTACTCTCTGCTTACCCTACTCTTTCAAACATAACAAACAACACAACAGACAACAAAAAGACAGCCACAGACCCAGCAGCTGGTGATTTTCTCAGTCTCCTGCAACCACCCGCTGGTGGGGATTTTCTTGGTCCCCTGACTGCCTAGGGGGACCCAAACCCCCTAGGCGATCTACCAGAAGAGGGATGGGGCATCCCTGCATCCACTCCAGCCCTGGAAAGCATGGCTGCGTCCAGCTTCTCCCCGGTGGGCCATACCCTGGAGCTCCAAAACCAGACAGACAGACCAGATCCCACAGAATAAAATCTGGAGATCTTACCTCCGGAGGCTTTTCCCAGATATTCTGATGCTGGCTCAGTTCTCATCGGTTAATCCCGGACGAGCCCCCAATGTTGGGTCCGTAATCAAAGGAGTGAGACTGATACAAAGCGAAGGTCAAGCAAAGCTTTATTTTATGCCAAGCATCAAGAATCAAACTGACTGGCCAGGGCCGTCTCTTACAAAGAGAGGCGACCCCTCTCTGCCCTACCAACTGGCTTTTAATGTGGTTGGGCCTGGCCATGCACAGGTGGCCAATAAAACAGACAAAACTGCACAGTTAGGCTAGGTCTCACATAAGTGACCAATTGAGTTACAATTTACCCTATAGTAGGCTGAACTACCCTATCACCTTGGTCAGAATTGGCGCCCAAAGGGCGGGGTCCACACACCTTGGTAGCTAGGGAGACAGTATGGGTGCCCCACTGATTGGATACCTCCACCTGGCCTGACCCACCCTTGTATTTGGGCTTTGTTACCTGGGACTGGTTTCTGGGACTTGTTTTTGAGTAAGTCCCCCGGGGTGGGGTGGGCAGGGTCCATTTAAGTTTTACTGCATAAACAACAAAACGGCTATTCAAATGGAGCTGTTTTGGCTAAATAGGCCCTTACAATGACTACGCATTAATTCACACTTCAAAAAAAGTTGAAAAAAATGTGAGAGGAATCAGCCTTACTTTGAAAATTTGCAAAACCGTTAGGAGGAAGAAAGGAATCACAAAATTGCATAGAGGGGCAGAGTAGCTGGTTTGGGGAAAGTAGAGAGGCGTGAAAACTGGTGGGAGAGATTTCAGGTGACTTTGCATTCTGGCAGGAGAGGAGTTCCATCTTGAGAACTTGGCAGGAAGACACTTCAACTCTAGAAACTCCTGGGAATAGTTCTTCAACAGCTGCAGGCAGGCCCGCCTTAGCCAAGCTTATCCAGCCTGTCCTGCAGTTGCAGACTCTGGGTAATGGGGTTCTGGAGGCCCGATCTCTTCAAATCTACATCTTCATGTCTTCTTTTAAGAGATCATCCATGATGTGACTGGGTTGAATGTCCCAGGAAATATAGTTGAACAAGCAATTGTCTTGGAAGACTATTTTTTAACTTAAAACATAAACATTTCTTCCAATGGATACAATAGGCAGTTATTAGGAAAGAATGAGAGGACACTAGGGCTCTTGTGAGAAAGGTGATAGACCCAAGAAGTTTATGGAAGATAAGATAGGAGGCTATGGGCAGAATAAATATTTTAGTGAACACATAGTTTTATCAAAGGTTCCTTATGTTTATATTCAATTGTGTGTGTGTTTGTGTTATGCCCAAGTTGTTGTGTCTGAGAGACCATCAAGGAGCCAACACCGATGCAATCACATGAGGGTTTATTTGACAAGCTTAAGCTTGGGCCCAAGTATACCTGACACAGCGGAGTAGGGACTTGGACCCCGAGTCTAGTTAAGGCAGGGGTATTTATGTGTCATTACAAGAGGCTGGGGGGGGAGGGAGAGGGGAAATTTCAGACTTTCCTGCAGTAAGCTGATTAGCTGATTTTCCTGCAGTAAGCTGATTAGTTGTTGCCGGGGTGTTTTTGGGTTGAGTATAGTGGTTTTTCCTAAAGCTTAGTGGTTTTTCCTGGAACTGAAGTAGGGTAAAGTTCAGCCCCTGGTCACAGGGGCCTGAGATGGCTGCCAAAGCTAAGATGGCTGTACTTGTGCTAACGCTAAACTTGAGGTGGGATGGCCTTAATTTTCTCGCCTCCACAGTTTGCACTAATTTTAGGCAAGTTCAAAGGAAATATGTTGGAGAAGAAAAAGAATCGGAGGAGGGACTGGAATGGAGGGAAAGGACATCAATAGCAGGGCACCATCAATATGTTAATTAGTTTCTAGGCAGCAATTACCTTAAATTCCTCTATCTTCTACCCACCCCAGCCCAAAACATTTTATCATTCTGAAGTAGACAAATCTCATGTTAATTTTTATAATCGCAAAGCAAATCATGAAATGATTTAGTGGCCAAAAATTCAAGAGGGACTGGGAAAAAGAAGTGGGGCTTACAGGCAGTGTCTCATTTCTTTAATGCACTTTTTTTTTACTTTCTCATAACTGAAATTCTCTTTGAACATATTTTTGATCCCTCAGGTCTTATGGAATAAAAATGTTATATTTAGCAACTCAGTTATTTACAAATTTTTTTTAAAGATTTTATTTATTTATTTGACAGACAGACAGAGATCACAAGTAGGCAGAGAGGCAGGCATAGGGGGAGGGGAAGTAGGCTGAGCAGAGAGCCCCACGTGGGACTCGATCCCAGGACCCTGAGATCGTGACCCAAGCCGAAGGCAGAGGCTTAACCCACTGAGCCACCCAGGTGCCCCTATTTAGACAAATTTTAACAACTCAAAATAGTTTGGCATACTTATAATGAATACCCATTTCTATTGGAATTCAAGTAGGAGTGGCATAATTCTTAACCCATTCCAGAGGTCACTGAAATTTTGTACTGTTTTTTATTAGAAAAATTCTATCTCATGAAACAGAATAATTTTTACTGATCTGGTCATTGATCCTTTATTTTATAATTCCATTCTACCATTAAACCCATCCAATGGCTTTTTCTTTTCTTTTCTTTTTTTTAAAATATTTTATTTATTTATTTGACAGAGAGAGATCACAAGTAGGCAGAGAAGCAGAGAGAGAGAGGAGGAAACAGGCTCCCCACTGAGCAGAGAACCCGAGGCGGGGCTCTATCCCAGGACCCTGGGATCATGACTGGAGCTGAAAGCAGAGGCTTTAAACCCACTGAGCCACCCAGGCATCCCCCAATGACTTTTTCATTCCAGATATTTTTCTCTTCAATTCTGGAATTTTCATTTTTTTCTTTTCAATATTCCCATTCCTCTGCAGAGATTTCCCCACCTGTTTGTTGATTATGACCATATTTTTCTTTAAGTTAAAACATATTTTTAATAACTGTTTTAAATCTATTGCTGACTTCAGTGTTTGGGTCATCTATGTGTCAGTTTCTACTGATTACTCTTTCTTCTGATTATGGGTCACATGTTTCACAAATTTAGTGAGTATTGCTTATATTGATGCCATATATACTGGGTACTAGAGAATGATATTTATAGAGCCTCTGGGTTCTATAAACTTTCTTCAAAGATCATTATTCAGGAAGACAGGTTATTGGTCCATCACTTTGAACGAGTGGAGATTTGTTCTTATATGCTTTTAAAGGCTGGCATGTTTTGGTTTTGCCTTATTTTTGGAACAACTCCTTAGTCTTGAGCCACAGCTTTTAGTCCTCAGCAATTTCAGTGGAAACCCCAAGTTGTTTACCAATTCTTCTAAATTGATAGAATTCAAGCTCCAAGCTTCCTTTCTTTTGTCTCAGCCTTCCAGATGTTGCTTTTCTCTGGGCATCTTGAACATTTTAGGAGCCAGACAATGATTTGGGGGGAATATATATGCATATTTTATGAGTTTACTATCTGCTGCAGTTGCATTTTTTAAGAATATTTTATTTATGTATTTGACACAGATAGAGAGATAGTGAGAGAGAGAGAGAGAGAGAGCACAAGCAGGGGGAGCAGTAGGCAGGCAGGCAGGCAGAGGGAGAGAGAGAAGCAGGCTTCCTGCGGAGCAAGGAGCCCACCCTATGCGGGGCTGGATCCCAGGACCCCCAGATCATGACCTGAGCTGAAGGCATCTGCTAAACCTACTGAGCCACCCAGGCCCCCTGTTGCAGTTACATTTTTATGCACTGTTTGTAAATGTGTCAGTTTCTCTGTACTCGTGCTAATTCTGGATGTTAACTGTCTTTTGAAATTTTTGCCAATTAGATATGCAGAGAAGTTATTGTTTCAGTTGATATCTCCCTAATTAATAATTAAGGTGCCTATCTTTTCATATGTTTGTTGGCAGTTTTCAATTCCTCTTTTTGTGATTTGGTGGTTCATGTATCTAGGACATTTTTTTTCCTATTAGATTGTCCTTTATATGTATTTAATTTGTAGATGTCTTCAAAATATTAGCAATATTAAGATTTTCCTATTATGAATGTTACAAATATTTTCCCTATCATTTGTATTTTGACTTTGATTATACTTGCTTTTAGCATTCAAAAATTTTACATTTTTAAGATGTTAATATGTGCTAGTCTCTGTGTAGGTGCTGGTAATTCAGGGAAAAGAAAACAGTTAAAATTTTGGTTCTTATGGAATTCACAATCTTGTCAATACTTGGGCTGGTTTTTAGACTATATTCTGAAACACTGATTAACCTTTTATTTTCTTATAGCAGTACATATATTTATATGTTCAAATGTCTGTTCGTAAGTGTCCCTGTCAAAAAAAAATTGGCAATTTTTACACTCATTAATTTTGTTCTTCTTCTTTAAAAAATTAATTATAAAGTGGTTTAGGCATTCAGAAGTGCACAAATACAAAAATAATACATAAAATAAATATATATATTTATGCTGCTAATTATACGTATTATATAATTAACACCAAATTTGAGATGTTAGTATTTTACTATATTTGATTTAGATATTTTTGTATTAAAAAGAACATCTCGGGGCGCCTGGGTGGCTCACTGGGTTAAAGCCTCTGCCTTCGGCTCGGGTCATGATCCCAGGGTCCTGGGATCGAGCCCTGCATCGGGCTCTTTGCGCTGCATGGGGCCTGCTTCCTCCTCTTTCTCTGCCTGCCTCTCTGCCTACTTGTGATCTCTGTCTGTCAAATAAATAAAATAAAATCTTTAAAAAAAAAAAAAAGAACATCTCAGGTAATGCTAAAACATCACTCTTTTCTCTTCACGCTTCTCTTGCTAGAAGAACTACTTCCCCAAAGTTGAAGGATAATGATCCCATACAGGTTTTTACATTTTTGTAGATATTTAAGTATCCATAAATAATATACAGTGTTGTTTTTTGTGTTTAAAATGTAAATAAATGATATTTTAGTATAACTGTTATTTTATATCTTGCCTTTTTCTACTCAGTAATTTGTTTTTTAGATTTGCCCAAGTTGACCCATAAAATTTTGAATTCATTCTTGTTAATTATTGCATACTATTTCATGTAGGTACAAACTAGAGTTGGTTCACTTGATTTCTGCTGAACAGATAATGTTTTCAATTTTTCAGAATTATAGCTCATGTTAAAATGAAAATTATTATACCCATTTTCTTGCCCATGTCTTGTGCCAAGTGTTTGTTTCTTTTCTTTCTTTCTTTCTTTTTTAAAACAAATTTTATTTATTTACTTGACAGAGACAGTGACAGAGCCCAAGCAGGGGGAGCAGCAGAGGGAAAGGGAGAAGCAGGCTCCCTGCCAGGGAGGCCTATGTGGGGCTCGATCCTGGGATCATCACCTAAGACAAAGGCAGATGCTCAACCATCTGAGCCACCCAGGTGCCCATGCAGAGTGCTTCCATAGGTAATATATCTCTGGAGTGAATTTGTCTGATCTTAGGTAGCTATAGACTGAATGTGTGTTCCCGCCCCTCCATCCGTATGTGGAAATTCTAACCCGCAACGTGATGGTATTAGGAGATGAGACCTTTGGAAGGTGATTAGGTCACAAGGGTGGAGCCCTCACTAATGGGATTAGTGCCCTTGTAAAGGAGACCCCAGAGAGTTTCCTTACCCCTTGTGCCATGTAAGGACATTGCAAAAAGACTGCTGTTTACGAACCAGGAAGTAGGCTCCCATCAGACACTGAATCTGATAGCACCCTGATCTTAGGCTTTATATCCTTCAGAACTACGAGAAAGAAATTGTTTTTTTAAGTCTGTGGTATTCTACTACAGCAGCCCAAATGGATGAAGACATAGATACTCACTTTTTCCTTATTACTATTGAATTTAATATCTTTTTATGCATTCTTGCCTCTGTTTTGTAAGATTTACTTATTTTTTCTGAGATTGTTCAACCATTGAGAAAAATTCTATGTATAATCTGTACACAAATTATTTCTTGTGTTGCAAATATTATTTCCCGGTCTAAGCATCTCCCCCATGTCACAATTCATGGGAGCTTTCTGTCATGCAGAAGTTTTCATTTTAAAATAATTAAATGTAATTAACCTTGACCTACTCCTGGCAATATTACAGACGATATATTTTAAAAGTCTCCTGCTATCCAACCTTTGAAAATATTAAAATAAAACCTCACTCTTTCAATTGCAAAAGTGAATCTGCCAGACAATAGGGGCACCATCTCAAGCCAGGAGAGTGGGGGCACCAAGCCAATTGTACGTGGTACCTCCTGATATCAGGTGGCCTTGAACTTTGGTCTGATGGAAATTCCCTCAGGTGTGGGGAACAAAGCCTTGCACCTGTGAAGAGGACAGAGGCAGGATTAACATCCTCCCAACACAAAACAGACCAAGGAAGAGTTACACTCTCAGAAATAGAGTGAACTAGAAAAGAAATCCATCCTACTTTTCTATTTTGACTTTGGCTATATGAATTGAAGGAAAATAGTCATTTTGTGATTTAATGACCCTTACATCATTATTCTTCTTTGAAAACTATAAACAGTAAATATAATTTAAGGTAGACCTGGGTGGATAGTGTAGTGCTCTCCAGGCAATTGGCAGGAATGAATGCAAATTTCTGGAGAGGAAGGCGTCCCTAAAGCAGGCCTGAAAAAATCCCCATAGAGGTATTAGAAATATAACCTCATTGTAAAAAAAAAAAGGTACAAAACTCATGAGGGTATGAGGAACTGTTAACAAGAATGGGAAGAAACAATAAGCATCAGGACAAGGCCTGTAAAGACTGTGGTATTAAAATATCACAATTATTGGGGCGCCTGGGTGGCTCAGTGGGTTAAAGCCTCTGCTTTCTGCTTGGGTCATGCTCTTAGAGTCCTGGGATCGAGCCCCGCGTCGGGCTCTCTGCTCAGCGGGGGCCTGCTTCCTCCTCTCTCTCTGCCTGCCTTTCTGCCTACTTGTGATCTCTGTCTGTCAAATACATAAATAAATAAATAAAATCTAAAAAAAAATATCACAATTATTTATTTGATCCAGAAAAACGTTTGTTTAATGTGTTTAAAAAAAAAGAGAGAGGGAATAAAAAATGAGTAAGAACTAGAGACAATGAAAAAACAATCAAGAAGTGAAAAAGACAGAGACCAGGCTTATAGAAAAGCAATTAAATTTAGCAAATTTAAAAAGTGAAAGTGAAAAAAAACCCACAAAGGCTAGAAGCAGGGATCAGGTAACTCCCCATTAAAGGCTCAGATGATAAATATTTTAGGCATCATGGGCCTCTTGTTTCTGTCACAACTTCTCAGGTTCACTGTTGGAGCCTGGAAGCCTCCATAGACAATTCGTAAATTGGTGTGGCTGTGTTCCAGTTGTAATTTTTATGAAACTGTATGGCTTTCATTAGACACAAGTGTTCACTGACCCTTGGACCAGTGCTCTAACAAGCAGTTAATTGCAGAAAAATAAATGAAAGCATCGAGATAATGAGGAAAGGCAAGAATAAGAAAACAAATCACTTAATCACTGAAACATGAAGACACCAATTCTCAGATTCAGGAATCCCAGGGAATCCCCAGTGGGTTAAATGAAAGGAAATCAACAAACACAGACATATCAGAGTGAAATTGCAGAACACCAAAGAGAAGAGGACATACAATGAGCCAGGGAAGACATTATCCATGAAAGAACATGAAATAAACTCTTGACTATGGTATAGTACAAGGGTAGTCAAGTATGAGAAGAAATTCCCTCCATCCTAGAACTTCACATGCAGCAAACTTAAAAAAAAAAAGTAACATTTTCAGATGAACAAAAATTATTTTAGAGATTTTAAAATTTATTTATTTGGCAGAGAAAGACAGTGAGAGAGGGAACACTAGCAGGGGAGTGGGAGAGGGAGAAGTAGGCTTCCCGCTGAGCGGGGAGTCGGATGCCAGGCTCGATCCTAGCACCCTGGGATCATGACCTGAGCTGAAGGCAGATGCTTAATGACTGAGCCACCTAGGCACCCCAAGGTCTTTTATTCTTAAGAAGAGGTAGGATATTGGTAAGTTTAGACATTTTAAATGTGCACTTAAAAAAATCTCAAGGGTTTGGGACGCCTGGGTGGCTCAGTCGGTTAAGCCGCTACTTTGGGCTCAGGTAATGATCCCAGGGTCGTGGAATCGAGTCCTGCATGGGGCTCCTTGCTGGGTGAGGAGCCTGCTTCTCCCTCTGCCTGCTCTGCCTGCTCTGCCTGCCACTACCCCCTGCTTGTGCTCTCTCTCCTCAAATAAATAAATAAATAAAATCTTTAAAAAAGATCTCAGGAATTGCCATTGAGAGAGTAGAAAACAAGTGCAGTAACTCTCAAATCAGTAAATGGGGGAGAAAAACCAAACCAAACTAAAACCTTAATTTAGAACAAATAGTAAAGAAGGAAAAATAGGGGCACCTGACTGGTTCAGTCAGCAAAGCATGTGATTCTTGATCCTGAGGTCAAGAGTTTGAGCCCCCTGTTGGGTGTCGTGGTTTACCTAACAACAACAACAAAGTGAAGGAAAAATAAAAAGAAGCACTGAAATGAAAAAAAAAATATATATATATATATAAGAAAAAATAAATCCAACTATGTCAAAAATAAATGTAAATGAATTAAACACATCAGGTAAGAGACAGAATATCAGTTCAGATTTGGAAAAAGGAACATACTATAGGCCATTTCCAAGAAACACACCAAAAATATAAAGAACAAAAAAAGTCAAAGGCAAAAGCATCAAAAAGGATACACTAGGGAAACACAAAACAAAGGAAATTAGGTGTAGCCTTATTCATTCATTCATTTATTCATTCATTCATTCATTTGAGAGGGAGAGAGACAGAGAGAGCACAAGCAGGGGGAGAGGCAGAAGCAGACTCTCCACTGGGGCTCGATCCCAGGACCTGGAGATCATGACATGAGCTGAAGGCAGATGCTCAACATCTGGGCCTCCCAGGCACTCCATTTAGCCTTATTTATATGAGATTAAGTAAAATTTAAGATGGAATGTGTTTTTGTAAATATAGAATAACACCATTAGTTTTAGTGATATAACATTTAACTCACCAGAAGACAGACACAACAGGAATCTAAACTTTCATGCACCCAATGTAATAGCTACAAGCAATATAAGTAAAACTTGAGAGAGTGCAAAGAGATGTTGATAAACTGATCGTTTTGGTGGGAAATGTTAACACATCTCTCTAAATAATTTATAAATCAAGAAGACAGAAATTATAAGATAATGGAACACTGGAATTATATAACAATGTGCTTGACCTAATGAATAGCTATGAACATAAATAAAAGGATATATATTCTTTTTCAAACATTTATTTAAATTCAATTAGCCAACACATAGTACATTTTAGTTCCAGATGCAGCATTTAATAATTCATCAGTTAGGTATAACACCCAGTGCTCATCACATCACGTGCCCTCCTTAATGCCCATCACCCATCACTCCATTCCCCCATCCCTCTCCCCTCCAGCAACTCTCAGTTTGTTTCCTACAGTTAAGAGTGTCTCATGGTTTGTCTCTCTCTCTGATTATGTCCCATTCAGTTTTCCCTCCCTTCCCCTATGATCCTCTGGGCTGCTTCTTATATTCCACATATGAATGAAACCATATAATAATTATTTTTCTCAAGAACATATATTCTCCAATGGGGGGTAAAACTCTTCGCCCCCCCTATTAGAGAATATATATTCTTTTCAGACACTCATGGGACACTTACATATATCATAAATCAAGTCCTAAAAAATATTTTAAAAATCGGAATCATAATTGATCACACCTCAGACTCTGATGAAA
Source organism: Taxidea taxus jeffersonii (assembly GCA_003697995.1). NCBI lineage: Eukaryota > Metazoa > Chordata > Mammalia > Carnivora > Mustelidae > Taxidea > Taxidea taxus. The sequence continues at coordinate 34,536 of RCUC01001616.1, read as the reverse complement.
TTAAATTAAATGAAAATAGCAGACAATTAAAAAAAAACAGATAACTAAAGGCATCTCCTATCTTAGTAATTTTGAAATCACGCTTTTAAGAAACACTTGACTGAAAAAGCAATCATAATGTATATTAGAAAATGCTTAGAACTGCATGATAATGAAAATACTAAATATCAAAATATATGCAATATAGCTAAAGTGGTTTATAAAAGGCATTTTATAGTTTTCAATGCTTAGAAAGGCTTCCAAGAAAAGGAGAAAGACTGAAAATGATCATGGCAAACATTCAACTTAAGAAGTTGACATGGGGGCACCTGGGAGGCTCAGTGGGTTGAGCCTCTGTCTTCAGCTCAGGTCATGATCTCAGGGTCCTGGGATCAAGCCCCGCTTTGGGCTTTCTGCTCAGCAGGGAGCCTTCTTCCCTCCCTCGCCATCCCCCACCCCCACCTGCCTCTCTTCTTACTTATGATCTCTCTCTGTCAAATAAATAAATAAAATCTTAAAAAAAAAAAAGAGGTTGACATCACCTGGATGGCTTGATCGATTAAGCGGCTACCTTCGGCTCAGGTCATGATCTCAGAGTCTTGGGATTGAGCCCCATGTCCAGCTTCTTGCTCAGGAGAGTGTCTGCTTCCCCCTCTCCTTCCGTGCCCACCATTCCTCCCACTCCCCTGTTGGAGGTCTCTCTCAAATAAAATCTTAAAAAAAAAAAAAAAGTTGTGGGAAAACGAGGAACAAAAATGCTTGGAGGCATGTTGTCTTGTGAAGATCCCTGAACACCCGCACCCACATTCATTCAAAGGAGGAGGACTGATTCATCTCGTTGGCAAGTCTGGGAGAAAGAGCAAAACAAGTTTGCTTTAGCTTTTGGAGCTCTGCTTTTCAGACCTAGCCTTCCCTTGAGAGGGTGCGCTGTGTTTCAGTCTGTTCTCTGACCACACATAAGCTTATCTGAACGAGTGCTTCCTCTGATGGGCGCCTCTGTCTGTTCACAGCATGGCTCGAGACCAGAGCGTGTGACCTTGGATTCTTGGATGAAGTTGAGGTGAACCAAAGACATGTTCCTCTATCAATTCTATCAGTAATAACGGTGACATTTCCATATGCGTCAGGCTGTTGTGTCTTCTGCCATTAGTCTTTACTTTTTTCATTTGTTGAGTGTTTATGATGTGCAGATTATGAGCAGGGAATTGTTTTAGATGTGACGGGGAGCACATTTAGGCAAGGGACACTCCTTCCCATGATAATGGCATTGCACTGTGGTTTTAGCCTTTGCCTGAAGTGTGAGCTCATGGCAGGTGGAACTAGCCATTCAGCATCTCACTTTCTCTATCCGAGGAGGATTTCTGATTTCAGCAGACCCGTAAACAGGAAGCTGTAAGGGGAATGGGTGTAGTGTGATGCAGTGTTGTGAATTTGTGTGCCTACTTTTATTTTCCAAATAAGGAAATTTTGTCTGGCTTCAACATTTTTTTTTTTTACATTTTTTCTTTATGTCATGGGGTGCTGGGTTGACTCAGTTGTTAAGCGTCTGCCTTTGGCTCAGGTCATGATTCTAGGATCCTGGGATCGAGTCCAGCATCAAGCTCCTTGCTCAGTGGGGAACCTGCTTCTCCCTTTGCCTACTCTGCCTGCTGTTCCCTCTCTCTCTCACTCTCTCAAATAAATAAATAAAGTCTTTAAAAAAATTTTTTTTATGTTGCAGTTCAGTCTTTTATATTTTGGGGGGCCCATAATAACTAATATCCACTCCATTTAAAGGATTTTAGAAAATTCAAGATGACTCTTGGAGATAATCCTCATAGGGGCCACTTTTAGGCAACAGGCTTGAGCCATGGAGGTCTCATAGTGACTCCTGGACTGAATGCAGACAGGCTCGTTAAGTGAAATCGGTAGACCCTGTCTAACCAATGGGCTACTTAGAACAAGGCACAGTTACCAAAAGAGAGAAAATTGTATATGTTCCCATCCCTTTTCACTCTGTCTTGTAAATGTGGGCCCTCACCACCACCTCATCACGGACAGTCTCTGCTGTCCTGCCTGCAGCCCCCTAGCATTGTGCTCAGTAAACTTTTATCTCTTTCGTTCTGTCTTGGGTGAGTTCTTTCACCAGCCGCTCTGCAGCCCCCCACCCAGTCGGGACACCCCTATCTGACTGGAGCACCCCACAATTCCCTTGTATGCAATATGCTGAGAGGACTGGAAAGGGGATAGCCACAGGTAAACGGGAGATGTAAATCTGTCTTTATCTTTATCTTTTTAATCTTTCCAGGCTTTTATTAATGTATTTATGTATTTAAGGTTTTTTTTTATCTTTTATTATTTTTTTAAATTTTAATTTCAGTAAAGTTAGAGTAATAGTGTCATATTAATTTCAGGTGTACCATATAGTGATTTAACAAGTCTTTTTTTTTTAAGATTTTATTTATTTATTTATTTATTTATTTATTTATTTATTTATTTGTCAGAGAGAGAGAGAGAGTGAGTGCGCACAAGCAGGCAGAGTAGCTTGCAGAAGTGGAGAGAGAAGCAGGCTCCCTGCTGAGCAAGGAGCACGATGCGGGACTCGATCCCAGGACGCTGGGATCATGACCTGAGCTGAAGGCAGTGGCTTAACCAACTGAGCCATCCAGGCGCCCCTGATTCAATAATTCTATACAGTGCTCATCAAGGTTAAGCGTACTTTTCATCCCCTTCATTTGTTCCACCCATCCTCCACTTACCTCCCCTCTGCACTGTTTGTTGTCTATAGCTAAGAGTCTGTTTTTCGGTTTGTCTCTTTTTTTTTTTCCCTCTGTTCATTTGTTTTGTTTCTTAAATTCCACAAGTGAGTGAAATCATATGGTATTTATCTTTCTCTGACTAACTTTGCTTAGCATGATGCTCCCTAGATCCATCCATGTTGTTGCAAGTGGCAAGATCTCATTCTTTTCTATGGCCAGTAATATCCCGTCATGTATATCACATCTTCTTTATCTGTTCATCTATTGTTGGGCACTTGGGTTGCTTCCATGATTTGGCTACTGTAAATAATGTTGTAATAAACATAGGGGTGCATATATCCCTTTGAACTAGCGTTTTCATGTGTTTTTTTGGGTAAATACATAGTAGTGTGATTACTGGATCATATGTTAATACTATTTTTTAATTTTCTGAAAAACTCCCATACTGTTTAGCAGAGTGGCTGCCCCAGTTTGTATTCCCACCAACAGTGCATGAGGGTCCCTTTTCCTCCAAATTCTTGCCAACACTTGCTGTTTCTTGTGTTTTTTTTTTTTAAATATATATGTTATATTTATTTTGTGGTTTTTTAAAAAGTATTTTTATTTATTTTTCTGAGAGAGGGAGAGAGCGAGAGAACATTTGGATGAGGGTGGAAAGGGCAGAGAGAGAAGCAGGCTCCCCGCTGAGCAGGGAGACAGATGCGGGCCTGGATCCGAGGGTCTTGGGATCACGACCTGAGCCAAAGGCAGATGCTTCCATGACTGAGCCACCTAGGCTCCCTTGTGTTTTTGACTTTAGCCATTCTGAGTGGTTCGAGGTGACATCTCATTGTCATTTCCATTTCCATTTCCCTGATTGAGTGATGTTGAGCATCTTTTTCATGTGTCTGTTGACTAGCTGTATGTCTTCTTTGGAGAAATGTCTCTTCATGTTTTCCACCTATTTTTTTAAAATATTTTTTTAATTTATTTATTTGGCAGACAGAGATCACAAGCAGGCAGAGAGGCAGGCAGAGAGAGAGGGAGAAGCAGGCTCCCCACTGAGCAGAGAGCCCAACGTGGGGCTCCATCCCAGGACTCTGAGATCATGACCTGAGCTGAAGGCAGAGGCTCAACCCACTGAGCCACCCAGGTGCCCCTCCACCTATTTTTTTTTTAAATTTTTAAAAAAGATTTTATTTATTTATTTGACAGAAATCACAAGTAGGCAGAGAGGCAGGCAGAGACAGAAGGGGAAAGCAGGCTCCCCTCTGAGGAGAGAGCCCGATGTGGGGCTCGATCCCAGGACCCTGAGATCATGACCTGAGCTGAAGGCAGAGGCTTACCCACTGAGCCACCCAGGCGCCCCCCCCCTTTTTTAATATTTTATTTATTTGAGAGAGAGCGAGAGAGCATGAGAAGGGATAGGGTCAGAGGGAGAAGCAGATTCCCTGCCCAGGAAGGAGCCGGATGCAGGACTGGATCCTGGGACTCCAGGATCATGACTTGAGCCGAAGGCAGTCACTCAACCAACTGAGCCACCCAGGTGCCCCTTTCCACCCATTTTTACATTGGTTTATTTGGGGGGTTATTTTTTGTATTAAATTGTGTAAGATCTTTATATATTTTGGATACTAACCCTTTATTGGATATGTCTTTGCAAATATCTTCTCCCACTCAGTAGGTTGTCTTTCAGTTTCCTTGATTGTTTCCTTCGCTGCGCATATTTGATGGAGTCCCAAATAGTTTATTTCTGCTGTTTCCCTTGCCTCAGGAGACATAGCTAGAAAAATGTTGTTACAGTTGATGCAGAGAAATTACTGCCTGTGTTCTTTTTAGGATTTTTATGGTTTCAGGTCTCACATTGAAGTCCTTAATCCATTTTGGGTTTATTTTTGTGTATGGTATAAGAAAATAGGCCAGTTTCATTCTTCTGCATGTAGAGTCCAGTTTTCTCAACACCTGTTTGTTGAAGACAATGTCTTTTTCACATCATGTATTCTTGTCTCCCTGATAGAAGATTAATTAACCATATAATTGTGGGCTTACTTCTGGGCTTTCTTTTCTGTTCCATTCATCTATGTGTCTATTTTGTGTCAGTACTATCCTGTTTTTTTTGGGGGGGGGTTAAAAAATTAACATATAATGTATTATTTGCTTCAGGGGTACAGGTCTGTGAATCATCAGAATTCACAGCACTCACCGTAGAACATACCCTCCCCAATGACCATAACCCAACCACACTATCTTTCCCCTCCCATCCCCCAGCAACCCTCAGTTTGTTTTCAGAGATTAAAAGTCTCTTATGGTTTATCTCCCTCCCTGGTCTCATCTTGTTTCATTTTTTCCCTCCCTACCTCCCACAACCCCCCCTTCCCATCCCTGCCTCTCAAATACCTCATATCAGAGAGACCATGTGATAATTGTCTTTCTCTGACTGACTTATTTCGCATAGCATAATACCCTCTAGTTCCATCCACGCCGTTGCAAATGACAAGATTTTGTTTTGTTTTGTTTTGTTTTTTTGATAGTACCGTCCTGTTTTGATTACTAAAGCGTGAAGTCTGGAATTGTGACACCTCCAGCTTTGTTTTTCTTTTTTCAAGGTCGCTTTGGCTATTCTGAGTCTTCCGTGGTTCCAGACAAATCCTAGGATTGTTTGTTCTAGTTCTGTAAAAAATACTGTTGGTATTTTGATAGGGATTGCTTTGAATCTCTAGATTGCTCTGGGTACTATATGTTCTTTCCAGGCTTTTAAATGATTGGCCTTTCTTTATCTGTGATTAGCATAGGAGCTATCTCCCAAATGCCTCAGAGGTTCTAGGATACTCCCAATTGTGCTTGGATGATGGATCATTCTTTTTCTATTTACAGGATTTCTTTTTTTTTCTTTTAAGTATTTTATTTATTTATTTAACAGACAGCACAAGTAGGCAGAGAGGCAGGCAGAGGGAGAGAGGAGGAAGCAGGCTCCCTGCTGAGCAGAGATCCCGATGTGGGGCTCGATTCCAAGACCCTGGAATCATGACCCGAGCTGAAGGCAGAGGCTTTAACCTACTGAGCCACCCGGGTGCCCCTATTTACAGGATTTATTCATCCATGTTTAAGACATTGCTTATCTGGCAAGGTGGGATCATGGTATGTAGGAGCTTTCTCTACCAGAAAAGTATTTTTCTTCATCTAAGATATTTTTATGGTATCCATTTAGGATATAGTTGAATGGTTACAACTGGGGTTCATTTCCTTCTCTGCATTTGCGATATAGGATGTATGAAAATGGGTGAGATATATATATATATAGATATATATATATATGTTGGATATTGGAGAAGGCATATTTTATAAGCAGCAACCTTGCTATTGGGATATAAGTGCACAGAGTCTTCTGGACACTCTTTTTTTTTCTTTTTAAAGATTTTATTTATTTATTTGACAGACAGAGATCACAAGTAGGCAGAGAGGCAGGCAGAGATAGAGGAAGCAGGAACCCTGCTGAGCAGAGAACCCAATGTGGGGCTCAATCCCAGGACCCTGAGATCATGACCTGAGCCGAAGGCAGATGCTTTAACCCACTGAGCCACCCAGGTGCCCCTTCTGGGCACTCTTTAGGGCTAATTGGCAAGTGTGTTGGTCTCCTCAGGCTGCCATAGTGGTATACCACAGAATATGTGTCTTAAACAACAAAAATGCACTTTCTCATAGTTCTGGAGGCTGGAAGACCAAGGTCAAGGTGCTTGGTCTTTGGTGAGGCCCTTTCTGTTTGTAGGGAGCCATCTTCTTGCTATGACTTTCCTACAGGGCCTTTCCTCTGTAAGCATAATCACTGGTGTCTCTTCTTTTAAGGACACCAGTCTTTCTGGATTAGGTCTCTCCCTGATGACCTCATTTAACTTCGTTTATCCCCTGAAAGGTCTTATCTCTAAATATTGCCACACAGGATTAGTGCTTTGATTTACGAATTTTGGGCCCATAATAGCAACTTGTATGTTACAAGCTGTGTGGAGCCCATGAGAACAAAGGACCACAGGATCAGAATCCTTGAGAAAAATCACTGGAAATCTTACTTCGCCTCAGCTCTTGGCTCCCGGTTTCCTCTGGGTTTCAGTTGTACCTTGGAGATGTTGTAGGTCTGGATCCAGGTCACCCCAGTAAAGCGAATATTGCAGTATAGTGAGTCAAATTTCTTGGTTTCCCAGTGCATATAAAAGTTGTTTACATTGTAGTCTGTTAAGTGTGCAATAGCATTATGTCTAAGAGAAAATTGCATACCTTAATTAAAAATATTAACTAGCGAGTCATAATCACTGATCACAGATCACCATAACAAATATAAATAACAATGAAATAGTTTGAAATAGTTTGTGAATTACTGAAACACAGGCGTGAGGGGAGCAAATGCTGTGGAAAAATGGCACCAGTAGACTTGTTTGATTCAGGATGGCCGCAGACCTTCAATTTATAAAAAATGCAGTATCTGCAAGGTACAGTAAAGCAAAGCACAATAAAACAGGAGGCATGTCTGTATTAGTTTTGTGTTGGAAGGGATTAGGAATGAGTGAAGAAGGGCTTGGAAAAGTTGTTGCCATGGAGCTGGTCTTAATCTATATAAACATCAGAGACTTCTGGTTTCTGTCAAAGGGTGAAGCAACATGTGTTGTTGGCCTCCTAACAAAAAATACAATCTGGGAGAAACCAAAGAAACAAGAGGGAAGCATGGTTTCCAGAAACTAATGATAATTACTATAAAATGACAACAAAGCATAAGAAAACTCCAAGGAGACAGAAGGTTGTCTTTTTTCCCTGGGTGGATGGTGGCCGCTTAGACCCCGGCGGGAAGAGGAAGCATTGGGGGACCAGATTGCTTTTCATGTGCAATGCCTTTAGACAATCCTGGCTTGCACTGTCATGACAGAAATAAGTAACAACAGTCCAACCTTGAAATGTCAGGGCAGCACCAAGCATTGGACTGAGTGAGGAAGTGATGGAAATGAGCTGACCAGCCACACACAAGCCTTCACGCCCTCACGACTCCCCTGTAAACCATCAAGGCCTGGGTGTTACCTTCTAGAGGAGCCACTGCCAGGTGAAGTCCAGACCAGAGGCGTTGCCTCAGGGAAATGCAGCCCTTGGACCCGATGACAGGGGTTGGTGGTAATTGTCACTCTCCACTCTAGGTCTCAACTCTCTCCACTTCTTAAATCAGGGGTCCACTAACTTTTTCTGTCAAGTGCCAAATTATATATTTTAGGCTTTGTGAGCCATATGGTTTCTCTGCCGCTACCCAACTTTGTCCCTGTGGTGCTCACACAGCCATAGGCTGTGTAAACAAATTGCAGTTCCTGTGCTCCAATAAACTATATTTATAAAAATGGGCAATGGGTCCAACTTGGCTCATGGGCCATAGTTTGCAGACTACTGCCTTACATTAATCAGATTGGTGCAGACAAGTACATGGCCTTTGGCTCCTTACCAACATGCATTACCAAAAAGCAGTTGGCATCTCCCAAGGTACATGCATTGACAGGCAAACGATAGGCCCCCCCCACCCAAAAAAAGACAAAATAAACATCACCTACCAACTGAAGTAGCATTACTGGTAGAATGGAATTTAAATATGCAAAATAAGAATATTCAAGGAGATAAGGGAATATACTAGAGAAAGAAAAAAAGAACGGGAAGTCACAAACAAGAACCAAATAGGAAATGTTATTATGTAAAATACAATAATTAAAAAACGTGATAAATTGTGACAGGGATAAAACTGAAGAACCACTACTAAGTTGGAAGCTCACATTGGAGGACTCCCTAGAGGGCAACAGGAAAGAAGGACAAATTAGAACTTTTTTTTTTTTTTTTTTTAAGCTAAGAGATACAGAGGAGTTTCAGTAGGAAAGAAAAGTAAATAGAGAGGTCATATTTGAGGAAATAATAGAGACATTTCCCAGAATTGGCAGGGAAGGGATCTCTAATTGAGAAGGCTTATAAGGTAAGAAACAGAGGAGAAAATGAAAACTGTTCTGTATAAAACATCTCAGGAAAAGGAAGATTCCAGACAGATTAAAGTTCTCAATGTGGAAAAAAAATAAAAGTGTAAAGAAGAGGGGCGCCTGGGTGGCTCAGTTGGTTGGGTGTCTGACTCTTCATGTTGGCTCAGGTCACGATCTCAGGGTGGTGAGATTGAGCCCAGAGTCAGGTTCCATGCTGGGTGTGGAGCTTAAGATTCTCTCTCCCTTTCCTTCTGCCCTTCCCCCACCACCCCCGCTCTTGCCTGTGCTCTCTAAAATAAAACAAAACAAAACTGTAAAGAAGAAAATGTAGGACAATGACTTTGTCTTCTGGGGTGGGTACTTTGCTTTTGATCAAAGTTCAAAGTCATAAATTATAACTCAAGGAATCGATCAATTTGAGTCATCTCAAAACTAAGATTTTTTTTTAATGGGAGCTTTATTTTTTCATTTAAAAATAAATTTAAAAATAAATTTCATTTAAAAATAAATCTCACCAAAATACTAGCCAATAGGATCCAACAGTACATTAAAAGGATTATTCACTGGACGCCTGGGTGGCTCAGTTGGTTAAGCGGCTGCCTTCAGCTCAGGTCATGATCCCAGGGTCCTGGGATCGAGTCCCACATCGGGCTCCTTGCTCGGCAGGGAGCCTGCTTCTCCCTCTGCCTCTGCCTGCCTGTGCTCGTTCGCTCTCTCTTCCTCTCTCTCTGACAAATAAATAAATAAAATCTTAAAAAAAAAATGGATTATTCACCACGACCAAGTGGGATTTATTCCAGGGCAGCAAGGTTGGTTCAACATCCGCAAATCAATCAATGTGATACAATACATTAACAAAAGAAAGAACAAGAACCATATGATACTCTCAATAGATGCTGAAGAAGCATTTGACAAAGTACAGCATCCCTTCCTGATCAAAATTCTTCAAAGTGTAAGGATAGAGGGCACATACCTCAATATTATCAAAGCCATCTATGAAAAACCCACCGCAAGTATCATTCTCAATGGAGAAAAACTGAGAGCTTTTCTGTTAAGGTCAGGAACACGGCAGGGATGTCCGCTATCACTACTGCTATTCAACATAGTACTAGAAGTCCTAGCCTCAGCAATCAGACAACAAAAAGAAATTAAAGGCATCCAAATCGGCAAAGAAGAAGTCAAACTATCGCTCTTTGCAGATGATATGATACTATATGTGGAAAACCCAAAAGGCTCCACTCCAAAACTGCTAGAGCTTGTACAGGAATTCAGTAAAGTGTCAGGATATAAAATCAATGCACAGAAATCAGTTGCATTTCTTTACACCAACAACAAGACAGAAGAAAGAGAAATTAAGGAGTCAATCCCATTTACAATTACACCCAAAACCATAAGATACCTAGGAATAAACCTAACCAAAGAGGCAAAGCATCTATACTCAGAGAACTATAAAGTACTCATGAAAGAAATTGAGGAAGACACAAAGAAATGGAAAAATGTTCAATGCTCATGGATTGGAAGAATAAACATTGTGAAAATGTCTATGCTACCTAAAGCTATCTACACATTTAATGCAATGCCCATCAAAATCCTATCCAATTTTTTCAAAGAAATGGAACAAATAATCCTAAAATTTATATGGAACCAGAAAAGACCTCGAATAGCCAAAGGAATATTGAAAAAGAAAGCCAAAGTTGGTGGCATCACAATTCCAGACTTCAAGCTCTAATACAAAGCTGTCATCATCAAGACAGTATGGTACTGGCACGAAAACAGACACATAGATCAATGGAACAGAATAGAGAGCCCAGAAATAGACCCTCAACTCTATGGTCAGCTAATCTTCGACAAAGCAGGAAAGAATATCCAATGGAAAAAGACAGCATCTTCAACAAATGGTGTTGGCAAAATTGGACAGCTGCATGCAGAAAAATGAAATTGGACCATTTCCTTACACCACACACGAAAATAGACTCAAAATGGATGAAGGACCTCAACGTGAGAAAGCAATCCATCAAAATCCTTGAGGAGAACACAGGCAGCAACCTCTTCGACCTCAACTGCAGCAACTTCTTCCTAGGAACAACGCCAAAGGCAAGGGAAGCAAGGTTAAAAATGAACTATTGGGACTTCATCAAGATCAAAAGCTTTTGCACAGCAAAGGAAACAGTCAACAAAACCAAAAGACAACTGACAGAATGGGAGAAGATATTTGCAAATGACATATCAGATAAAGGGCTAGTATCCAAAATCTATAAAGAGCTTAGCAAACTCAACACCCAAAGAACAAATAATCCAATCAAGAAATGGGCAGAGGACATGAACAGACATTTCTGCAAAGAAGACATCCAGATGGCCAACAGACACATGAAAAAGTGCTCCACATCACTGGGCATCAAGGAAATACACATCAAAACCACAATGAGATACCACCTCACACCAGTCAGAATGGCTAAAATGAACAAGTCAGGAAATGACAGATGCTGGCGAGGATGTGGAGAAAGGGGAACCCTCCTACACTGTTAGTGGGAATGCAATCTGGTGCAACCACTCTGGAAAACAGCATGGAGGTTCCTCAAAAAATTGAAAATAGAGCTACCTTATGACCCAGCAATTGCACTACTGGGTATTTACCCTAAAGATACAAACGTAGTGATCCGAAGGGGCATGTGTACCCGAATGTTTATAGCAGCAATGTTCACAATAGCCAAGTTGTGGAAAGAACCTAAATGTTCATCAACAGATGAATGGATAAAGAAGAGGTGGTATATATATACAATGGAATACTATGCAGCCATCAAAAGAAATGAAATCTTGCCATTTGCGACGACATGGATGGAACTAGAGTGTATTATGCTTAGCGAAATAAGTCAACTGGAGAAAGACAACTATCACATGATCTCCCTGATATGAGGAAGTGGAGATGCAACGGGGGTGGGGGTTAAGGTGGTAGGAAAAGAAAAAATGAAACAAGATGGGATCGGGAGGGAGACAAACCAAAAGAGACTCTTAATGTCATAAAACAAACTGAGGAGGGTGGGGGGGAGGGGGGTTGGGAGAGGGTGGTGGGGTTACATTATATGTTTAAATAAAAAAGCTTAAAAAAAAAGAATTGTTATGTTAGTCACCATATAGTACATCGTTAGTTTTTGATGTAGTGTTCCATGATTCATTGTTTGTATATAACACCCAGTGCTCCATGCAATCTGTGCCCTCCTTAGTACCCATCACCATGATCATCCACCCCCCACCCCCTTCCTTCTAAAACCCTCAGTTTGTTTCCTGGAGTCCATAGTCTCTCATGGTTCATCTCCCACTCTGATTTCTCCCCCTTCATTTTTCCCTTCCTTCTCCTAATGTTCTCCGTGCTATTCTTTACATTACAGAAATAAGTGAAACCATATGATATTGACTTTCTCTGTTTGATTTATTTCACACATCATAATCCCCTCCAGTCCAGTCCATGTTGATGCAAAAGTCGGGTATTCATCCTTTTTGATGGCTGAGTATTATTCCACTGTGTATATGGAAAATTTAATATACAGATGACCAATTGGGGGAATACTTTTACAACTATTTTTTAACCACCAGCGACATAACCTACACGACAAATGAAATTCCCCTAGGGCTGCTGTTCCTTGCTGACACAAAAGATCTTAGCAATGCTTATATCTTTTGATATTTGACACAACTATTGAACATCTACTTGCATGGTAAGCCCTGGTTTCAGTTCTTAATGGTTTGGGATTGTGCTTTAGTCCTTTTCAAACTTCCTGGCCTAATCTCTCTTCCATTACTCTCCTTCCTCATCTCTTCATTTGAAAGGGGCAATTAGACACTTAGTGTTCCTTTATTGATTGATCCTACCTAAGAATATTGAACCAGCAAATTCTAGTGCCTTCCTACACAGAGCATGCTTGCAAAGAAATAGCATTGCGTCTCATGGGAGCTTATTGGATATGCAAAAGATTGAGCTCACTTCAGATCTAGTCAATTAGAATCTACATTTTTCACAAGTTCTTCAGGTAACTTGTATGCATATTAAAGTTTGAGAAGCACCGTTACAGATTTGGGTGAAGGCCTGATATCCTACAAACCACAACCACATCTTTTTTCATTGAAGCAACTCAGAGATTCAGTGACTTCCATGAAGCTACTGATGTAGTTTGTGGCTGGACCCCGACTGAAACCCAGAATATCTGATTCTCATCCAAGGGTAATTTCTAAACCACTGTGGAGCCTGTCATTTCCAGGTTTCATAGAGTTCATCCCTGGTCAGGTTTTCACTTCTCTAATCTGTGCCAGTTTGTCATAAGCCTCAGCTGTTCCTGTCAGCTGCTCTTTTTTTTAAGGCCAGTGTTGGTCCATATGTAGGAGACAGCTGTGTGTTCCTCCTGCCAGTCGCCTTCTGGCATAGTGTGTTTATAGTATGTTCTCACGCATGAACAACAGAGAGTGCACTTGGGTTTTCTATCAATATGCCATGTGACCCAGGCCCCAGTTGCAAGTTTATGTCTCTAATGCCTTAATAATATTTGTGGAATTGAGAATACTTTTATGAATTTGTAGAACTGGATCATTCATGACCTCCTTGTCACATCTGATATAGGAGACTTCTGTTCCTCGCTTTAAAAAAAAAAAAAAAAAAAAAAAAAAATATATATATATATATATATATATATTCTTTGTTGAGGCACCTGGATGGCTCAGTAGGTTAAGCATCTGCTTTCTGCTCAGATCATGATCCTGGGATCCTGGGATCCCGGGATCCTGGGATCGAGCGCCATGTCATGCTCCCTGCTCAGTGGTGAGTCTGTTTCTCTCTCTCCCTCTGTCCTCGCCCCTCCCTTCAACTGGCTCATACTCTCTCTCTGACAAATAAATACATAAAATCTTAAAAAAAACTTGTTCTTTGTTAAATGAAATTGGAGTCCTCTGTTCTGTGAACCTGATTCTGCTCTAGCACCAGGACCCTTCTAGGCTGGAAGTTGGAAGTAAATTATGTGTAAGTTACTGAATTTTTCAAAAGCCAACTATTATAAACTGTATCTCTAAAGTCTTCATTGTTAATTTCTGTTATCCAAAATACAATCTGTAAGTAATAAAAACTTTAATTCTCATGTTTGCTCAATACATTTCTCTCAAGTAAGATTTGTGTCTACGGTAGAAATTAATAGAGAGATGGCTGGGACCCACGATACCATATTCTCAATTTTGTGACCAGCTGTGTAGAGCAGCTGCAGCTTCTCCTATGAGTGCCTAGAGGATAAGGCCAAGAAAAGGACTATGCTCCTTGTTACTAGCCTTGGAGCCCAATATCAATGTATTGCCTCGATGGGAGTTATGCCAAGACTTCTGGCTGTCTGAAGAGGTGGATCCACGACTAAAAGTAGCTTCAGTTCATACCTCAGGGTCACACTCTGATATTGGTCCTTGATATCTTCCCGCCTTGATATCTTCCCGCCTTGAAGCATAAACAGGAACCAACATACAAAAGTCAGTTGCATTTCTATTCATTAACAATAAACTATTCAGAAAATTAAATAAATAATCCCACTTATAATAGTATGAAAAAGAATAGAATACTCGGGATAAACTTAACCCAGGAGATGAGAGACTTGTACACTTGAAACTGTAAATCACTGATGAAAGAAATTAAAGAAGGCACAAGTAAATGGAAAGACATTTATGTTCATGGATTGGAAGACTTACTATTGTTGAAGTGTCCATCCTACTCAAAGTGATCTACAGATTCAATGTAATCCCTATCAAAGTCTTAACTGTATTTTTTATTTTAAGGAAATAGGGAAAAAATCTTAAAATTTATATGGAACCGCAAAAGTCCCCAGGATAGCTAAAGAAATCTTAAGAAAGAACAAATCTGGAACCTTTACATTTCTTGATTTTAAACTGTCTTACAGACCCACAGCAATCAAACCTGGCAAATGGAACATGTTAAAAAACAAACTTCTGGTAAGTTTGAATATTGAATTGGCTTTATCAAGTGATTCATGAATCAGGCAGCATCACATCTAGCAATCAGGAAAAACTCCAAGGAGCTGTACAAAGTAGAAGGATTTTAAAGACAGAAACAGGGTGGGATAATTAGCAGAGGGAATAGGAAGGGCTGTTTCAGGCAAGATCATTTTCCTTTAAGGGAAGGAGTAGTGGATCTTATCATGCAGATTACCTCATCTGCCTTTGGGGGATGGAGAGGCCCAAGTCACTGGTTGCCTCTTTGGTGCTGACCAGAAAATTCCTGACTGATCAGTTAAAACTACATTTCTGGGGGAGGTTGAAACTGCCAGTTAGGTTAGATATTAAGCTCCACTTTGGTGACTTGGCCTAAGTGACTCCATTTTAGGCCTGTCGTCTTTCTTTTTAACAAACAAAATAGAAAGCCCATAAATAGACCCTGCATATATACTCAACTGAAAATTGATAAAAGCCAGGAATGCACAATGGGGAAAAAGGGACAGTCTTTTTAGCAAGCGATGTTGGGAAAACTGGATATCCACATGCAAAAGAACGAAATTGGATTCACGCCACACACAAAAATCAGCTCAAAATGGATTAAAGATTTCAACGTAAAACCTGAAACTGCCAAGCTGCTAGTAGAAAACCTAGGAATTAAACTTCATGATGTGGGGCTGGCAATGGTTTCTTGGACGTGACGCCAAAAGCATAGATGATAAAGACAAAATAAACAAGTGGAACTACATCAAACCGAGAAGCTTCTGCACAGCAGAAGAAAAAAGCAACAGAGTGAAAAGGCAGTAAACAGAATGGGAGAAAAATTTGCAAACCCTGTATCTAATAAGAGAATATATCCAAAAATATATAAGGAGCTCCTACATTTCAGTAGCAAAAAAGCTCCCCAAGTAACCGACTAAAGTGGGCAAAAGAACTGAATAAACATTTTCCCCCAGATGGCATGAAAATGGCCAATGGGTCTATGAAAAGATGATCACCATTACTAACCATCCGGAAATGCAAATCAAAACCCTAATAAGACATAACCTCACCCCTGTTTGAATGGGTATTATAAGAAAACAAAAGGCAGCAAGTGTTGGCAAGAAGGTGAAGAAGCTGGGACGTGGAGACACCATGGATGAGATATAAAATGGTGCAGCCATTCTGGAAAAGAGTATGGAGATCCCTCAAAAAATTAAAAGTAGAGCTACTGTATGATCCAGAGATCCCACTTCTGGGTATTATCCAAAATATTTGAAACCAGAATCTTGAGTCAGGATTGCTGCACTCTGATGGAGTTTAGAGCAAGCACCCCAGAATGTTCCACTTTGGCATGCCAAATATTTTTAGCTGAGGACAATAGACCAAGGTCCAATAGACCAAGAAGAGCTTTTTACCTTCTCTTTAATTGCCTACAAGAATTTAGATAGGGAGCCTGTACCAGGGAGAGAGCTATCACCAAAGATGACTTTCTTTCTTTCTTTTTTTTTTTTTAACATAAGAAAACTTCTCCACCTGGCATGACAAACATTTGTTTACCAAACACTTGCCCTTCGCATTTTCCTGTGAATTGTCTTCCTTGCCTTTGAAGTCCCAGACCCCTAAACCCTGTCTCTAACTCAGGGTGGCCTATGAACCTTAGTTGCCTGATTATCAGAGAGCCTCTGTCTTTGCATGGCTTCAGTATATTTGGAGTTAATTTTTTTTCTGTCAGTCTGTCTTACACCAATTTAATTATTAGACCAGGCAAAGAACTTGGAATAGGAGAAGAGAACATTTTCCTCCCCTAAACTCTTCTCTTCACTGCAGCTCCATTCACAATAGCCAAGACATGAAAACAACCCGCATGTCCACTGGTCAATGAATGGATAACGAAAAAGGTGCTATATACCTTCAATGAAATGTTAGTCAGCCTTGAAAACGAAGGAAGTCCCGCCATATATGACCACATGGATGGACTTGAAGTCCATTTTGAAATAAGCCAGTTGCAGAAGGACAAATACTGCACGATTTCGGTTATATGAGAAATCTAAAACAGTCAAATTGATAGAAACAGAGTGGAATAGTGGTTGCCAGGGCTGGGTGTAGTTGCTATTCCAAGATCAAGTTTGAGTTATATAAGATATATAAGTGTTAGAGATCCACTGTACAAAATTGTGCTTATAGATTACAATCCTGAGTTGAACATTTACAATTTTGCTAGGAGGGGGGCGCCTGGGTGGCTCAGTGGGTAAAAGCCTCTGCCTTCAACTCAGGTCATGATCCCGGGGTCCTGGGATCCAGCTCTCTGCTCAGCAGGGAGCCTGCTTCCCCCTCTCTCTCTGCCTGCCTCTCTGTCTACTTGTGACCTTTGTCTGTCAAATAAATAAAATCTTAAAAAAAAAAAAGAAAAAAAATTTTGCTAGGAGGGTAGATCTCATGTGAACTATTCTTGCTGCAATAATAATAATAATAATAACAATAATAATAAATTGCTCTTAAAGTAATGCAATCTATCACAACATACTTAATATTATCTGTCAGTCTATCTTTATTTTCTGAGATTATATCTTGATGGGCCTAGCATACTCTTTCTGGAGTACTTTTTAAGTCAGAAGTAGCTTATGTAAACAGTGTTTGACAGTAAAAATTAATATAAAGTTTGTGGAGGGCAGTTTAAATTTTTAAAGTGTTCCTATTTTCTAAGACTACATAGATTTAATTATAGAAATTTTATCCCCCCAAACAAACTAATATTATCCTAAATAATTAAAAGAATTTCAAAATTAAGTATTGTACACCATTGGAGTTTTAATTTAATTTAATTTAAATTTTTAAAAAAGATTTTATTTATTATTTTATTTGTGTGTGAGAGAGAGAGAGAGAGAGAGAGCACAAGCAGGCAGAGTGGCAGGCAGAGAGAGAAGTAGGCTCCCTGCTGAGCAAGGAGCCAGATGTGGGACTCGATCCCAGGACCCCAAGATCATGACCTAAGCCGAAGGCAGAGGCTTAACCCACTGAGCCACCCAGGCATCCCAATTTTAATGTTTTTAAAAAAGATTTTATTGGGGCGCCTGGGTGGCTCAGTGGGTTAAAGCCTCTGCCTTCAGCTCAGGTCATGATCCCAGGGTCCTGGGATCGAGCCCCACATCGGGCTCTCTGCTCACCAGGGAGCCTGCTTCCTCCTCTCTCTCTGCCTGCCTTTCTGCTTACTTCTGCTGTCTGTTAAATAAATAAATAAAATCTTTAAAAAAAAAAAAAAGATTTTATTTATTTATTTGACAGACAGAGATCACAAGCAGGCAGAGAGGCAGGCAGAGAGAGAGGAGGAAGCAGGCTCCCCGCTGAGCAGGGAACCCTATGCGGGGTTCCATCCCAGGACCCCGGGATCCTGACCCGAGCTGAAGGCAGAGGCTTTAACCCACTGACCACCCAGAAGCCCCTGGAGTTTTAATTTTATAGTTTGTTCAATTCTTCCCTTGCTTTAGTACATAAACATTTCAATGTCTTAATGTTTGCAAGCTCCATTTTCAGTAAGTGCTTTTTCCTAACACCTTAAAACATGAAACCATTTGGCACTGCATTTGTTTGCAGTTTGGTTTGGTTGAATATTGCTGGTTTATTTTGAACAAAACACAACCAAAATCTAAAGGTTTTTCAGGGGCACCTGGGTGGCTCAGTCGTTAAGTGTCTGCCTTTGAGTCAGGTCATGATTCCAGGGTCCTGGGATCGAGCCCTGTATCAGGATCCTTGCTCCATGGGGAGTTGTATTCCCTCTCTTACTGTGTCTCTCTCTGTCAAATAAATAAATAAAATTTAAAAAAAAAATAAAGGTTTTTCAACAGTACAAAATAAACCTGGCTATGAAACAAATAATTCCACTTAATTTCATTATATTCACTATTAGCCCATGATGAAAACAACTGTATTTCAGTCATTCTCCCTGTGTATGTATACTTTTTTTTTTTTATTAAGAAAAATGCATGGCATGGATAAATAATGAAGGGAAACTTTGAGGAGGAAAAAAAAAGAAAAATGCAGACTTGGAAAATATTGTAGATTTTTTGTTGCTCAAATGCTTTTTTTTTTTTAATTGTGAAAGAGAAAGAGAGCCTGTGTGTGCATGCACGCATGCAAGAGAGAGAGTGCTCCTGTGCATGCAAATCGGGGGAGGAGCAGAGTAAGAGGGAAAGTCTCAAGCAGGCTGCCTGCTGAGTGCCAAGGTAAAGGCTCCATCTCAGATCCTGAGATCATGACAGGAGCTGAAATCAAGTCAGGTGCTTAACCAACTGAGCCACCTTGGCACCTCTGTTGAAATGTTTAAAAAGTAACACTGGACTGGCAAAGATGCATTGTTGGAAAAACAGATTAAAGTACATAGATTTTTTTTTTTAAAGATTTTATTTATTTATTTGAGAGAGAGAGAGAGATCACAAGTAAGCAGAGAGGCAGGCAGAGAAAGAGGGGGAAGCAGGCCCTCTGTTGAGTGGAGAGCCCGATGTGGGCTCCATTCCAGGAACCTGACTGAGATCATGACCTGAGCCGAAGGCAGAGGCTTAACCCACTGAGCCACCCAGGTGCCCCAGTACATGCATTTCTATAATAAAAATTCTATTGATATTAATTTTCAATGTTTAGATCATAGAGGTTATTTTAATGGACAAGGGCATAAGTTATTTTGTATTTTTATTAGATTACTTTTTGGATATGAGTTTTCAGAGAAAAATACTTTGTTTATAAAAAATAAATATTCCCAAACAGTGAAAGAGCAAAGAAAAGAAGAAGCATGGAAAGGATCCAAGGGGACAGCACACCAAGGGAAAAAAGAAGTCCGTAAGACTTAGAGCCACAGGCCTTCAGTTAAGGAATAGATCATGACCTTCTGCCCTATACCAATAATAGCTTAATGTGGGAATTGTAGTGGGGAAGGGCAGCCTGTCTTTAGCAGTAGGAGACCCCAGGTCTGTCTTACTGCCCCATATATCCGTGCACATATATACTTCAGCCATATATACGTGAAAAAGGATTCCCAGGATTCTTAAACATTTTAACTGATTCACTGATCACATCTAAAGCACCAAAACACTCAGGCTGTAATAGATCCTGAATTTGGAAATATGTCATAGAGTACAATATGAACAGTGATCCCCTGGAATAGTGCAATTCAGTGAACTTGTTAATTACTCCTCCTCTCACAGGAGGAGGTAAATTGCCTGGGGCTTTCATGTTTGTCCCTGTGTCCTGTTTCTGTGTCTGTGTGTGACAGGTGCCGTGTGTGACTTGCACTCCCCCTTGTGGTTAGAGTGTGTTACTAATGAAACTTAATTTTCAAATTTAACCCCAAGATCAAGAACTTCCTTATGGTATTTAACTATAAAAACAAACGAAAATGTGATTAAGTATTTAAAAGGCAGAGCATCAGGAAACAAACTGGGTTTCTGGGGGGTTGCTGGAGGGTGGGGGGGAGGGAGAGGGTGGTGGGGTAATGGACATTGGGGAGGGTATGTGCTATGGTGAGTGCTGTGAAGAGTGTAAGCCTGGCGAGTCACAGACCTGTACTCCTAGGGCTAATAATACATTATATGTTAATAAAAAAATAAAAGGCAGAGCATAAAATTTCTATCAGGGCTATGCCTGGTAAATTACTTAATTAAGAGGATGGATTTCCTTTTCCTTCTTTTTTTTTTTTTTTGGCTTTATTTAAATTCGAATTAGTTAAGAGAATGGATTTTCATGGATTATTGGTTGCCACTAAGATTATTATTGAATCTTTCTTTTTCTGTTTGTTTGTATTAAAAACTGGGAGTTAAGTTTATAAATGTAACAGTATCTAGAGAGCTTTTCTAATATATGTTAATCACTTTCAAACTTCGAAGGCATTCTTGAACACTCCATCCCCAGGAATGTTAGTATCTTTCTCTTCTCTGTCTCTGTTTCATGTAGGGTAATACCACACATGCACAACACTGTTATCGTTGTTTCTTCAGTTTGGTCAGAGGACTGTTGCATGAATTGGAAGGAATGTGAGCATTCTTACAAAGTCAACACACACAAAACAGATAATCATGTCAAAAAATGGGCAGAAAACATGAACAGACACTTCTCCAAAGAAGACATAAAAATGGCTAACAGACACATGAAAAAAATGTTCATCATAATTCGCCATCAGGGAGATTCAAATCAAGACCAAATAGAGATACCACCTTACACCAGTTAGAATGGCCAAAATTAACAAGACAGTAAACAACAAGTGTTGGAGAAGATGTGGAGAAAGGGGAACCCTCTTACACTGTTGGTGGGAAGCAGGTTGGTGCAGCCACTTTGGGAAACAGTGTGGAGATTCCTTAATAAATTAACAATGGAGTTACCCTATGACCCTGCAATTGCACTACTGGGTATTTACCCCAAAGATACAGATGTAGTGAAAAGAAGGGCCATTGGTACCCCCAATGTTCATAGCAGCAATGGCCACAGTCACCAAGACCACAGTCCTGGAAAGAACCAAGATGCCCTTCAATGGACAAATGGATAAAGAAGATATGGTCCATACACACTATGGAGTATTATGCCTTCATCAGAAAGGATGAATACCCAACTTTTCTATCAACATGGACGGGACTGGAAGAGATTATGCTGAGTGAAATAAGCCAAGCAGAGAGAGTCAATTATCATATGGTTTCACTTATTTGTGGAGCATAAGGAATAACAAGGAGGACATGGGGAGATGGAGATGAGAAGTGAGGTGGGGGAAATCAGAGGGGGAGACAAACCATGAGAGACTGTGGACTCTGAGAAACAAACGGAGGGTTTTAGAGGGGAATGGGGTGGGGAGTTGTGTGAGCCTGGTGGTGAGTATTATGGAGAGCACCTATTGCATGGAGCAGTGAATTTTGGAATGCTCAAAAAAAAAAAAAAAAAAAACCAAAAAAATCCAGAAAAAAACCCCAAAGTCATCTCAGATATTCTGAGAAGTTTGAATTCTGCCTGACTTATGTGCCTCAGGGGTCCCAGATGGAGGCTAAGAATTTGTGACACACTGGTGGGTAAAGAAGTTCTGAGTCAACTTATATGAGAGTTTTGGCTGGAGATGGTGGGCACATATGGGTAGCACCAGGGTGGGGAAGTGGACATGGCATCTGTTCAGATATCTGTTTAGATATCTACTACCCAAGCCATGTGGATTCATTTTTAAACCGTATAAACAGAGGGGCTGTAGGAAGAAAGTGAAGGGCTCTTTGAGGTATAGGGAGGGCGCATGCCATCTTACCTCTGCACCCAGGTGGTAAAGTAGGATATTTTACCACTTCCACTGGGGATATGGCTTAGTGTCCCGAACTATAGCGGACTACGTCAGAGCACAGGGCAGCATATCTAACACCTCAATGGTCTGCTACTTTAGGATCGCTGAAAGACACTGAAAGCTTCTTTGTCACTTTGTCACTTAGATCCAAAGGGAGTAAGTAGTCTATAATGACCACGAAAACGTTGTGCTTTCAAGCTGCTTCAAAGATGGTATAAGTCAGCAAAGGGCAGGAAGAGCCTGGTCATATTAAGTGACAGTTCATAACTACACATGAAATATCCCTTGGGGATTCCAAGCAACACGTGGTAGCCATCTCATGGGAGAGTGAGAGCCTGTGGCATGCGTCTGGGTGAGAAGGGCAAGCGCTGGCGATGTTTGGAATTTTATTATGACCTGCTTTGTGCTCACAGACTGGTGAGGTCAAGAGGAAATTGGGTCCCAACTCCTACCCGTAATCATGCATGCAAGAGAAAGGCTACAAGAGCTAGTGGAAATCCTTTGTATGGACAGTTTGTCTATAGGCCATGCATGTTCCATTTCAGGAAAAAGAATGTTTCCTACTCTTTGTTGAATACCTTGAGAACAATGGTATCATCACAGACAACTCTGTCTAAGAATAATGGCTGTTCATAAAACACAATGATACAAAGATTTTGGAAAGTGCAGGAGAGAGGGGATGGTTATGATGGTGACGACCGTTTGAGAATACTTATATGATAAATGTTTTAAATCATTTTTAATTTTAATCATTTAATGATTTCATCATTAAATCATTTTACATTCTACATTCTCAGGCACATGGAATGTATTTATAGTTCCTGCTTAAATATTTGCTTGGTAATTCCTGTCATTTCTGGGTCTGTTTCTGTTGATGATTCTCCTTCTAGTTATGCATCACAATATCCTACTTCTTTGCCTACACATTTTTCTTTGGGTGTTCTGTATTTTACTTTGTTAAGTCATGGAATTGGTTGAATTCTTTTAAGGTTGAATTCTTTTCACATTGTTCTCCTAGGCACATGTGGTCCAGGATAATTCCTTCAAATCATGTTTTAAAGCCTTTTCAAGAAAAAGCTACATTTGCTTTGGCTCTGGGGTTAATTTTATCCCCATTACTTTATCTTATGTCCCACGTGTCTTCAATTTTCACTCTGGCTGCTGGGAACACAAACTGTGTCCATCCCTATGTGGTCACAAAACATTATTTGGCCTATTTATTTCTCATGGATCCTTTCACACCTTCACGTAATTTTTTTTTTTTTTTTTTTTTTTTTCTGATGGATGCTTAAACTTGTATTCAGCCAAAATCTCCAGGTCATCCTTCTGCCCATCTCCAGAGTTGTCTTTCTATGTCTGTCTCTCATCTCTGGTCGTCTATTCTACAAACACAAGTCATCCACCCCCCCAAACTCTGACCTCTGTCTGCTCAACTCAGGAACCCGGCCAGCCTCTGGCTGAGAGTTCTTGCTCCACGCTGCAGCCTAGAAACCGCACTCAGGCTGCACGCTGGGGCAGTTGTAGTTAATCTCTGTTACTCCACCCTGTCCCAGATCGGAAGTATTAATTCTTTTATTTTCAGACCGTATCATTCATAATATTTTCCTTTATATAATTTTCTCTCAAATTTAAATATGAATTACTTAGGAGTAGAACTCATGTTCTGTTTCTTTTTCTCTTTATCACCTCATGTAGAATTTTATACAAGGTCCTAAAGAGGATAGCTAATATTGATTCAGTGATATAAGTGTTTTCAAGTTGATCTTACAATAATACTACAGCATGGGGGCACCTGGGTGGCTCAGTGGGTTAAAGCTTCTGCCTTCGGCTCAGGTCGTGATCCTGGGGTTTTGGCATGGAGCCCTGCATCCTGAGCCTCTCTGCTCAGCAGGGAGCCTGCTTCCCTTTCTCTCTGCCTGCCTCTCTGCCTGCTTGTGATCTCTGCCTGTCAAATAAATAAATAAAATCTTAAAAAAATAATACTACAGCATGAAAACTATTATGAAATTCATTTTATAGATAATGGAAACTGAGGTACAGAGAGATGAAGGGATTGGCCCCAAATCGTACTGGTACCAGATGTCAGGATGAAGACGGGCATCCAGGAACTGGGCTCTATACTGATTCAGAATGTGTCCTCAACAGATCTTGTGTGAATGAACACCTGACTGAGGAAGGAGTTCTGAGAAAAAATGATCATCATGTACACAATGGTTATGAATCATAGGAGCAAACTAAAGCTTTTCTTTTCTTTTCTTTTTTAGAGGCAGAGAAAACCAGAGATATTGAGATCACAGAAAATTTAAATGACTGTAGAAAAGGACCTGTAAATCTGGCCTTTGATACAACTGCTGGGAACTTTGTTTTGAACGTCCTCCCTGGGGCACCTGGGTGGCTCTGTCAGTTAAGCATCTGCTTTTGGCTCAGGTCATGATCCTGGGGTCCTGGGCAGGGAGTTTGCTTTTCCCTCTCCCTCTGCCCCTCTCCCCACTTGTGCTCCCTGCTCTGTCTCAGAAAAATAAAATCTTAAAGAGAGAGAGAGAGAGAGACCTTCTTTTTTCATTGCCAGGTGCCCAGGACTTAAAAGCAAAGTACTTAAAAAAATAAAAAGAAAAAAAAGCAAAGTACTTACAAAGCTATCTCTAGTACTCTAGTACTCCAGGAAAACACTTCTCCACAACAGGAACATACTTAATTTTTGTCATTCATTCAATCCCAATAAATTAACAGATATGATTAAGTACCTACCTATCATGAGAATAATGGTAATTATCATATTCATAATACTGTGTTGAATCACTAAATTCTACTCCTGAAAGCAATATTACACTATATGTTAACTAGAATTTAAATAAAAATTTGTAAAAAAAATTACCGTGGTATATGATTTTTTAAAAATGTAGATACCAAGCAAATTTTAAGGCAAGTTTCCTGGCAATATTTAATCAAGGATCTTCATGAGCAATAGCAATGATCTTAAGAGTCTGGGTAACTGGTCACCTGCCTGACCCTCCCTTAGCCCATGGTTCGAAAAGTTGGTTGACTTCAGTATCACCTGGAAAGCTTGTTGGAACACTGGGCTTACCTCCAGTGTTTCAGATACAGTGGGTCTGGGGTGGTGCCTGAGAATTTTCATTTCTATCATGTTCCCTGATGAGGCTTATGCTGCTGGTTTGGGAACCAGAATTTGAGAGTCAGTGTCCTAAACAACAAAATCATTTGGTCCTTATTGAAGATGTTTCTTTAAAAAAAAAAAAAGTTTCTGGGGGTGCCTGGGTGGCTCAGTCAGTTAAGTGTTGGATTCTTGGTTTTTGGTTCAGGTCATGATCTCAGGGTCGTGAGATGGAGCCCTGCACTGGGCTCTGTGCCCAGCACAGAGTGTGCTTGAAATTTTTACCGCTCCCTCTCCTCCTGCTCCTCCCTCTACTCAGGCTCTCTTTCTCAAATAAATAAATAAATAAAATCTTAAAAAAAAAAGTCTTTAACTTCAAACTTGTAATGAAGAGAATCCATTAAAAGAAATCAGAACAACACTGTATGTACGGTTGTGCTGAAGAAGAAATTTTCTTTATTTTTTTCTTTTTTTAAGATTTTACTTATTAGAGAGAGAGAGAGAGAGAGAGAGATGGCATGAGCAGGGGGAGGGGCAGAGGAGAAGGAAAAGCAGACTGCCTGCTGAGCCGGGAGCCCAGTATGGGGCTTGATCGATCATAAGACTCTAGGATCATGACCTGATCTGAAAGCAGATGTTTAACTGACGGAGCCACCCAGGTGTTTCTGAAGAATAAATTTTCTTGCATGTAGTCAATATTTATTGCTTTAAGGTGCCAGTTTCTTGGCAATATGGGATTAGCATAGCCTTTCTGCTGTTTTGGTTTTTAGTTCCCGTGCAGTGGGCTGATGAATGGAGTTCCCATCATGGTGCCCACACTGGTCCTTGGCCACAGAGGTTCTCAGATGGTCTCCACGCTCAGTGGCCACTTGCTAGAGCACGAAGGCTTGCTTCTCTCTCTCTTACTGTGGCTTAAGGTCTTTGCTCTACTTTAATGTCACTCTATCCCACAAACCTATTATTCCCCTTCCCTGCCTTATTTTTCTCCATAATTTTTGTCACCATGTAAATTTTCTATAATTTTTCTGAATTTCTTACTGTATGTCTCCCCCTATTGTAATTTAAATCCAGTGAGGGCAGAAGTTTTGTCTGGTATGCTGATTGGTACATTATAGGCACCAAACAATACTTGGCAAATGGAAGAATGAGTAATTTCCTTGGAAATATAATTACACATTCTATTACTCATTGGTGGACCTGGTTCATTTGCTGTATTCTGCACATATTATTAAAAATTACACTTTTTCTTTGGCCATTTTTCTACCCAAAGTTAGGTGCTTAGCCTCTTCTGACTGTTCACTTTGGGACATCCATCAAAAAGGACATAGTTGCTATAGGTTCCACTTCTGGATCCATCCATTCCTATTTATCAGTATGCAACACAAACTTTTGCCAGTAACTATCCTTTTCCTCATGTTCTTGATGTTCTTACCTTTGACAGATTCTGGTAACCCATCATATCAGTCATTCACTGATTGCCTCAGCCTAAGGCCACGACTATATACTCCTCTAAACAATATTTAAAAAAGCAAACACATCTCCTGTCAGAAAATAATATTTTCTAACCCATGTTACCTTTATATTACCATACTGTTTATTGTCTCAGCTAACCTTGAAAGTGTTGACTATATTTATATTCTGTTTCTTTATATATGCAGGCTATTCTACTTACTTTATTTTGGCTTTCACCCCCAAAATTCTATTAAACATTTTACCAAAGTCACTCATGACCTGCCCTTCTTATGTTCCTTTTCTTAGCAAATATCTCCACTTTTCACTCAGGTTTTCTTTCTTCCTTCTTTCCTTCCTTCCTTCCTTCCTTCCTTCCTTCCTTCCTTCCTTCCTTCCTTCTTTTGTTTAGTACCTCTTTTTTAAAAAAGATTTTATTTATTTATTTGACAGAGATCACAAGTAGGCAGAGGGGCAGGCAGAGAGAGGGGGAGGGAAGCAGGCTCCCCACTGAGCAGAGAGCCCCATGCGGGGCTTGATCACAGAACCTTGAGATCATGACCTGAGCCGAAGGCAGATGCTTTAACCCACTGAGCCACCCAGGCACACCTCCTTTTAAAAATTGAAGTGTAAATGACATGCAAGTTATTTTCAGGTATACATCATAGTGATTCCATGTTTTTAGACATTATGAAATGGTCCCCATGATAAGTCTAGTTATTATCTGCCACCAAATGATATGGAATGCTTCACAGATTTGCATATTTTCCTTGTGCAGGAAAGGTGATCTTCTTTGCATTGTTTCAATTTTAGTGTATGTGCTGCCAAAGAGAGCACTCACTCAGGTTTATAGCCAGAAACTTGATGGCGTCCTGAGTCTCACTTACCTCTTTTCCTCTCACTTCTCACATCATATTTACTCAATCTAGGTAAATGGAAAAAAAGGTGAAAACTGAATCTCTTGAAATTTTCAAGAGTGCCTAACCCAAGAAATTAAAATGATCTAACTTCACATGTCTTGCTATGAGTAGTGATACATTTTTAATCTATTATTTCACTTAGAGATGGACACATCAAGGCTCAGATGAGTTGTGACATGGTCAAAGTCACCTGGAAGATAAACCAATGGAGCCAAGACTCGATTTGGAAACCTCTGGATATTATTTAGATGATGTTTCATGATTTAAAGCCATGAATATACAAGGGTTGACAGGTTAGATTTTTTTTTGTTCCCTAGGTGTAAGCAGAATTTCCTTCAGTTTGGTGTGGCCATTGCTCATCCTGTTGACACAGTCTCAGGTTTCTGGAATGTCCACCTGGCACTATATTGATGCAGAATGAATGCACTGAAGATAAGAAATGTTGTGTGATGTACTGAACACTAATGTCAAGTTTTCCTAAGTATGAAGGACATGAGTCTGTTCATTGTCTCTCTCAACACTTCTTTCACCTTTTCATTTCTCAAGCTATAAATAAAAGGGTTCAGAAGAGGGGTCACCACTGTAATGAGGACAGCAGCTACCTTGTCAAAATCCAGGGAATAGTTCTGATTGGGTCTCACGTACACAAAGATGTTGCTCCCGTAGGCAATGGACACAACTGTGATGTGAGAAGCACAGGTAGAAAAAGCTTTTCGACGGCCTTGGGCTGAGGGGATGTGCAGGATGGTAGAGATGATGTAGGTGTAAGACCCAGTCGTGAATGTCAGGGAGCTCAGGATGACAAGGGCAGATAGGAGAAAGTTGATCTGCTCAATGAGGTGCGTATCTACACAGGCCACCTGCAGAAGAGGGGCAATGTCACAGAAAAAGTGATTAATTTCTTTTTTACAGTAAGGTAGCCTTGTCACCACAATGGTTGGTACCAGCACGGAGAGGAAGGCTCCCACCCAGCAGCCCAGGACCAGCAGGAGACAGACCCTGCTGTTCATGATGATGGTATAACGCAGGGGGTTACAGATGGCCACATAGCGGTCAAAGGACATCACCGCCAGGAGGATAAACTCCACTGTCCCCAGAAAGAAGTAGAAATATGTTTGAGTGATGCAGCCAGCAAAAGGTATGGTCTTCGTCTCTCCTAGGAGGCAGGCTAGCAACTTTGGAGTGACAACCGTGGTGTATAAAATATCTAGACAGGACAAATTACTGAGGAAAATGTACATTGGGGTTTGCAGACGATTATTGGTCCATGTTAGGAAGATGATGATAATGTTTCCTGTGACTGTTAATGTGTAAGTTGGCAAAAGAACCACAAAAAGGAAGATTCGAAGCTCTAGGAGAGCAGGGAAGGCGATCAGGGTGAATTCAGTCACTGTGCTCCAATTTCCCATGGCTGTGGCTACACGGTAGGCATGGTCTCCCTTAAAAAGCAAGAAAAGAAAAATCAGCCTAGGAGGTAAGTTTTTGTAAATATCTGTAGAAAATGTGTTGTGGAGTGGGTCTTCCATTGGGAGATGGGTCAAGGGCTTAGCCCTCAATCGGAAGGTCATTACTGGGCATCCTTGGGAAAATGAAAATACCAGTTAGACGCAACTTTTTCCATAAAATGAAGGGAGAAGGATGGTTTAAAAAAATCCTCTAAGCTTTCTTCCCCTGATAAGATTCTGTTCATTCTCATTAAGTGAAATTTCTTTTCTCTTCAGTGTATCCAGCTTCATTCTCCCAGTTAAAAATGTGCTATAAAGTACTGACTCACACTTTAACAAGAACTATTTTTTTTGAAGTTTACAGTCATTGAGAGGGAAATTCTTTTAAATACTTTCTAGCCTTTTCTATAACAAATTTTCTTTCAGTTGAGCAGTTGACATTGGTGACCCACCACAAGAGATAAAGGTTGATTTCTTTTTTCCCATATTTGGTGATCTCCAGAGTCTTAGTTTTGAAAGTCTTTTCCTCGCATATGTAGATCTATGGAAAGAGACCAGAAGTACCGGAAAGAAACAATGGTTTCATGGCTTCTGCTAATCACTTTAGATGACACATCAAAAGGGCATAGTGAGTATCTTTTATTTAGGTTACACCCTGGGTCCACAATCTACCTTCTATAAATTCTGTGAAGTGTGTAAGCTATACATCACATATCTGGCTGATTATTTTTTTTTAATTGAAGTATAATGAACATATAATGTTTCAGGTGTACAACATATTCATCCAATAATTCTATGCATCACTTGGTTTCATCACGATAAGTATAGCTACCATGGGACACCATACGCTATTGCAATATTATTGATTATATTCCATATACTATACCTTTCATCTCTGTGACCTATATATTTTATGACTAGATGTTTGGCCCTCTTAGTCCCTCCTCCCCTCTGACAGCCACCAGCTTGTCTGTATTTACAAGCCTGTTACTTTGTTCATTTGTTTTGTTTTTTAGATTCCACATGTAAGTAAAATTGTATGATATTTGTTTTTGTCTGTCTGACTTATTTCTGGCTGATTATTTAAGGGGACACTAGACAATGTGATAAAATCAAAGAGATACAGATTATACACAGGAGGTAAAATAGCGACAATGTAGCTCACTTTATTTACTTGATTAGTTGAAAAAATTAAACTACATCAAAATCTTCTAGTTGTTCTTTATCCCAGTATCTGAGAAATGTTCTCTGGCACCAATATCCTCACTTTAGGTTAAAAGCACCCATGCTCTAACCTCCAGGCTCTCTTTGTCTAGTTTTCCTGAGCACCTCCTTAACAAATAAGTTAGAAGTTATTCCCCTCTTCTTCCTTTTTCCCACCTCCCCTCCTACTCCTTTTCTAAGATAAAAATTTTGCCTTCCTATTTCATTTTTTAAGTGTTTCCCATTACAAAAAAAGAAAAACCTCACATTTTTCAGCGCAAAGAATTTGAATATGCAAATGCAAAAAAGAAAATTACAATCTGTAAGCAAACCTGTTATATTTTGGTGAATGTATTTTCAGTCCATTTCAAAATTAAATTACTTACATATGTATCTAAAATAAATGAGGCTGATGTACTATTTTGTAACTGGCTTTTCTTCTTTTTCTTTTTTAAATAATAATCATCATCCTTCCATGTCAATTACTAGAACTCTGCGCACTCACTTCTTAATGTCAGCTTTTTTGAGGTACAACTGATACACAAAGAACTGCACATGGGGTCCCTGGTTGGCTCATTTGATGGAGCACAGGACTGTTGATCTTGGGGTCCTGAGTTCAAGCCCCATGTTGCACGTAGAGATTACTTAAAAATAAAATCTTAAAAAACAACAACAAAGAACTGCCCATATTTAATTGGCACAATTTGATGGGTTTTATGTGATTTACGTGCAGGAATATTTACTCAGTCATTATCCATACAGGAAGGAAATGTTGATCATCTAAGTTAACCAACACTGAACAACCGGCTGACTATCTCACGGGGCCATCCATGGACTCAGACAATATATGACCCTTACAAGTGATTGTGTGAGGGAAACTCTGGGAGGTCAGGCATGTGTCTGTCTCCTTAAGTGTGGTGATGATATTATGAATATGTGTATGTGCTCAAACTCACACAAGCTCTCAAATGTTTCTATAAATCATCTGATGCACAGAAGTGGCTAATCATGAATACTGATACCAATGTAATAGCAAGTGAAATCTCATGTGAACTTTCTGTCTGAGGCACTAAGAGTCTGTTTTGTGTGTGTGTTGTACTATTATTTCCATGAGGATGTTCAAAATGATAATTCACACTTCAGGTTCAAGTGTTGATGAATATAACATTCAAGATGAGCTACTGTGAGGTTTAAATTAAATCATATGTGTGGCAATATCTAACAGAATCTTGCTAAAAAAATATGGCTTCATTCAGAGAGGATTGAGATAAACTCAAAGGAGATGAAAAATTAGAGTGATCTGTTTCTTGAATAAATAACAACAAATTATGGAAAGTTTAATTTGAGGAATATTCTTAGTGCATCCTTAATCCGAATCCCCCAGATCTGCATCTGACCCCACTAAGAATATGACAGATCAGAGAGACTACACACGAGAAGATACATTTAACAAAAGTGCTATATTAGTCAATAATACATAGGTGAAAAAGTATGCTTACATTTTATCGATTGTATAGATGATGTAAGATTCGTCTAGCATGTTTTGTACATGGAGACAGCAAGAGGCTCCAACTGTGATTATTGTGTGTGCATGAATCTACTCTAGATATTGTACTTTGAAATTGTTCTCGTGCCATTTCTATTTCTACATCTAGCTCTTAGAAACATCTCTTAAAGATAAAATAAAATTGACCATGTCACTGAACCACCTAACCCCAGTAGGTGTCCCTGTGATTATCACTCTTACCACATATCCATCCGGCCATGGCTTGGACGATGTCAGTGAGTGGGAAATCTCTACCTTGCTTTAGCACTGGCTGAATGAGAAGCTCTCATCTTGAACAGAAAACTCTGTGTTTGTAAATCCCAAATACACGTTCATGTTCTGACCTTTCCAACCAAATACCTTTTTCACCACAGAAGCCCTTAAACACCTCGAGGATCTAGATATCCTTCCCAGTGAGTTCCACACAAAATGATTCTAGAGTCCGGTTTTGCAGTAGAGAATGTGGTAGTAAAGTGTTAAGAAGCTGGAAAACCTTGCAGGAATAATCAGCTGGATGAGAGTAGATTGTCCCTGACTCTTTTTTAAAAAAATTATCCTGGAAAATCATTGATTCTCAATTCACAGGTATTTTTCCTCTTGCAAGAAGGCTTGTTCTGAGTCTTTGGTTAATTCTCAATCATTTGAATTATTTAGTAACTGGGCGGTTTTGGATATAAAACCCAATACAACTAACTCAGATGTGGCTGATGCAGAATCCTTACATCATTTTTGCCAAGTGACAGCCCAGCGAGGGGAACTTAGTATAGTTTTTGGTCCCCCTTTATGGTTACTAGAATACTAAATTTTCCACCATAGATTTTACTAAATAGTCTTGAATACACTGAATTGCCAAGATTAAAGGTGAGTTATATATTTTCTAAAAAGTTACCCTATTCTTTTTCTCTATAAAGTTTCCTCTCTTCTATGAATTTCTTTTTTTTTTTTTTAATAAGTGGATGAACTGTGCCTTTTCACGGGCTTATTTTCCTTAGAGATTTAGATGAAGACAGCTCTTGGGGATATGGGTCAAAGGAAGTTAATTAATAATATTGTTACAAAAGAATGTTGGTTTCGAACAACGTAATCACAATTACAAAGTTTTAGACGGTGCCAAATTGACCTGCTAGGGTTTCCTTGGGGATTTTCATGATATTTTCCTTTATCTATTTAAAATAAAATTAATGCTTAAAAAACTTTTCATCCTTTTTAAGTCATTGACCCATAGAAAATATTCTCCAACAATAATTATTCTATAGTTTCAGATGCCATCTAGGGCCTCTGTCTCTATCAGCACAGCATGTTTTTTAAGTTTTGTCTTTTTTTTTTCTTTTAAAGAAAGTTTTATTTAAATTCCTATTTGTTAACATACAATGTAATATCATTTTCAGGTATACAATATAGCGATACCACACTTCCATACAACACCCAGTGCTCATCACAACAATGTGCTTCTGAATCCCCAAAACTTATTTCACCCCTCCCCCACCTACCTCCCCTCTGGGAACTGTCTCTTCTCTATACTCTTAAGTATAGAGTATATTCACTTACCTCTCTTTCCCTATCCCCTTTGTTCATTTGTTTTCTTTCTTTCTTTTTTTTTTTTTAAAGATTGTATTTATTTATTTGACAGACAGAGATCACAAGTAGGCAGAGAGAGAGAGGAGGAAGCAGGCTCCCTGCTGAGCAGAGAGCCCGATGTGGGGCTCGATCCCAAGACCCTGAGATCATGACCTGAGCTGAAGGCAGAGGCTTAACCCACTGAGCCACCCAGGCACCCCTGTTCATTTGTTTTGTTTCTTAAATTCCACAGAGGAGTGAAGTCATATGGCATTTGTCTTTCTCTGAGTGACTGATTTCTTTAGTATTATACTTTCTAGTTCCATCCATGTTGTTGCAAAAAATGGCAAGATTTCATTCTTTTCTTAGGGCTGAATACTATCCCATCATTATGCCATCTCTTCTTTATCCATTCATCAGTCAGTGGACACTTGAGCTGTTTCCCAATTTGACTACTGTAGATAATGCTGCTATAAACATGTCAGACAGATACCTTATGATCTCACTCACATGCGGAATAGAGGAAAATGGGGAGATGGTGGCCAAGGGCACAAAGCATTCCGTCATAATATCAATAAACTCTAGGTGTCTAACGTACAGTGTGGTGACCACACTTAATAATACTGTATTCTGGGGCGCCTGGGTGCCTCAGTGGGTTAAAGCCTCTGCCTTCCGCTCAGGTCATGATACCAGGGTCCTGGTATTGGACCCCGAGTCCGGCTCTCTGCTCAGCGGGGAGCCTGCCTCCCCTCACCCTCCCCTGCCTGCCTCTCTGCCTACTTGTGATCTCTCTCTCTCAAATAAATAAATAAAATCTTAAAAAAAAAATAGTACTGTAATGTGTCCTTCAAATTTGCTAAATAGAAAAAAAAAGAAATTTGCTAAATAGTAGCTAGTTTAAACATGCTCATCAAAAAAAGTAACAATATGACGTGAAGAATTTGTCAGGTAATTGATTATGATAATCATTTCCCAAAATATATATTTATGTCAAGTCTTCATGATGTACACGTTAAATATATGCAATTTTATTTGTCAATTATACATCACATATTCCACCATGGATTATTGGATTAATATCCAATTATGGTGGAAGCCTGCTTCCTCCTCTCTCTGCCTGCCTCTCTGCCTACTTGTGATCTCTGTCTGTCAAATAAATGAACAACAACAACAAAAATCTAAAAAAAAACAAAACCAAAAAACATGAACTCAATGGTTCAGAGGTTTTATTCACATTAACCAGTACTGAAAACAACTCAAGTCTCCACCGTCTGATGAATAAACAGGCTGTGATAATTCTGCAAAACCTATAATACACATAGTCCTCCATAATACAAAGGAAGAGAGGATAAACACCTGAAACATGTGG
>ML093384.1:28202-82352 GCA_003697995.1 Taxidea taxus jeffersonii | reverse complement strand
AAGGTGACTGTTACTGTAGATTGTCTCTGTTCCTTTCTGATCTACTACTTTTAGGGTCTCTCTTTGCTTAGAGGACCCCTTTCAATATTTCCTGTAGAGCTGGTTTGGTGTTTACAAACTCTTTCAGTTTTTGTTTGTCCTGGAAGCTTTTTATCTCTCCTTCTATTTTCAATGATAACCTAGATGGATAAAGTATTCTTGGCTGCATGTTTTTCCTGTTTAGTGCTCTGAATATATCATGCCACTTCTTTCTGGCCTGCCAGGTCTCTGTGGATAAGTCTGCTGCCAATCTAATATTTTTTTTTTTAAGATTTTATTTATTTGACAGAGAGAGATCACAAGTAGGCAGAGAGAGAGAGAGAGGAGGAAGCAGGCTCCCTGCTGAGCAGAGAGCACGATGCGGGGCTCGATCCCAGGACCCCGAGATCATGACCTGAGCCGAAGGCAGAGGCTTAACCCACTGAGCCACCCAGGCGCCCTAATATTTTTACCATTGTATGTTACAGACTTCTTGTCCCGTGCTGCTTTCAGGATTTTCTCTTTGTCACTAAAACTTGTAAATTTTACTATTAGATGATGGGGTGTGGACCTATTCTTATTGATTTTGAGGGGGATTCTCTGCACCTCCTGGATTTTGATGTTTGTTCCCTTTGCTATATTAGGGAAATTCTCTACAATAATTCTCTCCAGTATACCTTCTGCTCCTCTCTCTCTTTCTTCTTCTTCTGGAATCCCAATTATTCTAATGTTGTTTCGTCTTATGCTATCACTTATCTCTCAAATTCTCCCCTCGTGATCCAGTAGTTGTTTGTCTCTCTTTGCTCAGCTTCTTTATTCTCTGTCATTTGGTCTTCTATATCACTAATTCTGCCTTCTGCCTCATTTATCCTAGCAGTAAGAGCCTCCATTTTTGATTGCACCTCATTAATAGCTTTTTTTATTTCAATTTGATTAGATTTTAGTTCTTTTATTTCTCCAGAAAGGGCTTTTATTTCTCCTGACAGGGTTTCTCTAATATCTTCCATGCCTTTTTCGAGCCTGGCTAGAACCTTAAGAATCGTTGTCCTGAATTCCAGATCTGACATATTAGCAATGTCTGTATTGATTAGGTCCCTAGCCTTCGGTCCTGCCTCCTGTTCTTTTTTTTGTGGTGAGTTTTTCTGCCTTGTCATTTTGTCCAGATAAGAATCAGCTGTTCTCCTTGTTAAGTGAACTTGGTCTTGGCTGGATTTCTTGTTGATCTTCTGGGGGAGGGGCCTGTTGTAGTGATTTTCAAGTGTCTCTGCCCCAGGCAGAATTGCACCGCCCTTACCAGGGGCCAGGCTAAGTAATCCTCTCAGGTTCACTTTCGGGAGCTTTTGTTCCCTGAACACTTTCCATAGAGTTCCGGAGGACGGGAATGAAAATGGCGGCCTCCCAACCTCCGGCACAGAGGAGCCAAGAGCTCAGGGCCCCAATCTTCAGTGCGCCTTCAGAGAAAGGCGCTTAATCACTCCCGTCTCCCCAGCCTCCAGCCGTGCTTGGAGAAAATCGTGCGTAATCAGTCCCATCTCACTGGCTTCTGGCTGTGCTCCGAGGTCACACAGCCTATGACCAAGCATCTCTGTCTCTGGCAGAGTCCCACCTGGAGTCTCTGAACCCCGTGGATTCCTGAGCTCTCCCAGGTCGGAGTCTCCCCGGATCTTTTGGGGACCCCTCGCACAGAGCACCGGCCTGTGTACAGACCACGGCTCTAGGAAACCCCGAGTTGAGAGCTCACTCCTCGGCTCTGTCTCTACAGCCGGCTTCCCTGCTCTAATACCTGTGAGCTCTGCGACACTCAGACACCCCTGATTCTTCTGTGACTCTGCAGGACCTGAGTCCACGCTGTCCCCATGAGGTCTTCACTCCAGTTTAACCTCTGGAGCGATGTCCCTCCATGGAGCAGACTTTTAAAAGTCCTG
Organism: Taxidea taxus jeffersonii; assembly: GCA_003697995.1. Lineage (NCBI taxonomy): Eukaryota > Metazoa > Chordata > Mammalia > Carnivora > Mustelidae > Taxidea > Taxidea taxus. The sequence continues at coordinate 80,409 of ML093384.1, read as the reverse complement.
ATTTTGTGCTCCGTTGTTCTGCCACTTGCCGGGAGCTGGCCCCTCCCCCTGGGGTCTATCTTCCCATCGCGTTGGATTCACTTCTCCGCTGGTCCTACCTTTTATAAAGTGGTCGATTTTCTGTTTCTAGAATTGTTGTTCTTCTTCTCTTCGATCTCCTGTTGAATTTGTAGGTGTTCGGAATGGTTTGATAGGCTATCTAGCTGATCTCCTGCTGCCTGTTGTCGTCTCAGCCTGCTACTTCTCCACCATCTTGACTCCTCTCCTATTTTTTAAATTTCTTAATAACATTGCTTCATTCTACTTTATTTAATGGTTATTTTCCATTTATGGCAAGTGATTCTTAGATTCCATTTATAGTCATTTCCTTTTCAAATAAATTTATTTAAGTAGAAAAGGGAGTTGCTTTAAAGAAAATTGTTGGCGGAGATTATGACAGTCATAACCGAATGGCAGAAGTTTGGAAAATACTGGACTAAAGAAAAGAGAAAAATTAAAATGAATTTAAGCAAATTGTGTTCCTTAAAAGATTAGTTTCAAAATATGCTCCCAGAAAAAAATAAAAGAAAGAAAGAAAAAGAAAAAAAAACCTGCTTTGCAGTGAAATGGGTTTGGGAAACACTGTATAACACTCTATCACCCCCTAAGAGAGTCACAGTGCATATTAACATATTAAAAGCTTGAAGAAGATCTGTAATAAAGAAACTCATTTGATTTTAAGTCAGCAGTTCCCAAATTTATTTGACCAGAAAACTTTTTTTTTTCCTAAATAAAACTATTAACATGGAGATTCATTTTAGGAAATACTGGTGGTAAGGAGTTTTATGTTTAGGGAAGAAGGGCTTGCTAGGGTTGATGAGAATAAACATCAGCTGGAGCCTGCCTTTCTCGCTGTCTCCTTCCTTGGTCCTTTCAGAGGATCAGAGGGCAAAGGAGCTGACAAAGCAACAGGGGAGGGCTGATATGGAAGAGAGAAGACCCAAATAACAGATGAGATGTTGACTAGCTCAACAGCAGGTCAGATCTCATAACAGAAATAACTCAGCAGGAATCTCTGCGGCAGTCAACTCTGCATAAGCAAATGGGAGGGGGAGAAAATTTTAAGGCTTAGTTAAGAAAAAGGAGGTGTTGTGTAAATTGCAAAAGTAGCTCAGAAGAATTCAAGCTTGAGTTTTAGGATTCCTGTTTGCTTTCAGAGTGCATTCTAGACGTTAACCTTCAAACTCGGGGTACTATTTTATTTTGACATCTCCCTACTTTTTTGTTGTGTCCTGGAAAATAACCTACGCAATAACAATTACTAGGTAAAAAGTGAAAGAGTGCTTCATGAAATTAAAAAGGCACTTTAAAGAATTTTAAATTTATTTAAATTTTAATTTATTTTTAGAATTTTAATTTATTTTTCAATTTATTTTAATTTATTTTTCAGTGTCTGCTTAACATTTCCAAATCTGCCTGTTTAATAAAGATGGTTTTAATCTGAAAAGCTCCAAAATTCAGAGACAAATGTGTGAGTAGAATGAAGAAGGAGAAGATCATCTTAAATATCAGAGAATGGGCTCGTCTTTGAAGCCTAAGATACAAAACACAAAGGAAGACATTGAAAAAAGTGTCATTCTATAAACCTGGCAATGGTAAACACAATAGCATTGGACCTGAGACACTGAACTTCTTTGGAATAAAGACTAGCACCCAACTATGAAGAGCTTGATGCATTTCTAGAGTAAAGAATGGAAATAATTGAGGAGGCAAATTTTGCATGAAAACCCAAAATATATCTACGTGTCTAACATAAAGTAGGCATGTTGTAAATGTCAGCCATTAATTCCTTCACAACGACCATTTTGTCCATTCCCTGCCCCCAACATTTCTCAGTGTGCTGTGCCTGGGAGGGCTTATATTCTTCCCTTATGTTGTCAAGAAAAAGGAAATAATAGGACCTGAGAAATTCAAGCTGGCTTATTATAGTAGACAACAGCTAAAGAATTGGGGAAGGAAAGCAGTATTTTCCCAAAACACATAGATTGAAGAAATTTGAAAGATAAAGGAAAAAAAGTCTAGTGTTCCCTTGGTTTTCTAAATATGAGTGTGCTAGAAGCAGACCACACTAGGAATTACTGACAAAGTGAGAACCAGCAATGTTAATGAGGACAGCCTGCTTGTGGCGGGGCTTATGATGAGATGGTATCCTGCCTCTCCTACCTGCTTTGATGTGGTTTTCTTCTCATTTGCCCACCCAATGCATTGTCATCACTCAGGCAGCCCTTACGTTTTACTAAGAGGGAATTGTCCCAAATGTAGCTGTAGACTCGATATGTCCATGGGAGGAGGTGAGTTCAGGATCTTCCTACTTGCCATCTTGAACTGGAACTTCAAAAAAAGTTTTTTTAATTAAAAAAGGAGGGGCTTGGTCTGAATTACAGATTTTTGAATGTAGATTCCATATAGCCACCAGGTTCATAAAGCCCTTGAAATCATACACATACGGATTTTCTGGGGAAGAGAATCCATAGCTTCTATTAGATTCTCAAAGGGAACCCTGACCCAAAAAAGGACAAGAACTATAGACCAGGTTATTTCTAAGCCTAGCCAGGTGAATATTAATTCAGAACCACTTAAAAAAGAAATACCTTTATTTGATTGTTATCTTAATAGTTGATTGTTAAACCGTATGTTCACACTAGCTTAAATAAATGGTTCAATTGAAAGAAAACACTTAATTCTTTAAAAGATCTTAAAAAGCTAAAATTCATTTTCCCCTCCATGCTAAAAAAATTCCCAACAGATTTGGCATGATTGGTAGAGTAATAGAAAACCTAGAGCTCAAACAATTATCTAAATGAGTGCACAGTTGATTTCAAATTCACAAATTAGAATTAAGGTTACACTGAAAATTTGGAAGTGATTCTACCCTTGAGTGTTTAACTGATTTCATTTTAGGCCTTGTTTAAGAAGAAGAATACTAAGTTGAGTGAGTGAAGAATCTTCCCAACTCAAAAAAATATTCACATTGTGTCCAGAAAGCAAAGGACTGAAGCAATGATGTTAATATATAAGAAGTGGTTTAAACAACTTAAACACTTGTCTTAATTACACACTGGACAAAAATGAGTTCTTCTTTAGGGGCTCAAATTGTCCGGTTGAGTTGTTTGTCCTGATTAAATTAGACAAATAGATATTTGCTCTCTACCTTACTCTTCCATGACAATGACCTCAACATATGTATTTTTATAGATGTTTCTTCTAAACATCTAGAGATAAGCTATATTGATTGGATAGAGAAATATTTCTTTATTTAAGCTCAATTTCTTCATTTCTTAGATTCTGACCAGAGGAGTTATTTTTGGAGGCTACTGACTGTGGCTTCTTTGGTATCAACTTGAGTAGCCAGTAAGTAGGATGTGAGATTTACATCCCAGACAGTATTATGGGTTGAGTTTTATTCCTGACACCACTGCTTACCCTTTTTTGCTTCAGGTCCTATTTTTTCTTTCTTTTTTTTATCATGTTATGTTAGTCACTATGTAGTACGTCATTAGTTTTTGATGTAATGTTCCATGATTCATTGTTTGCATATAACACCCAGTGCTCCATGCAGTCATGCCTTCCTTAATACTTATCACTGGGCTCACCCATCCCCTATCCTCCTTCCCCTCTAAAACCCCCAGTTTGTTTCCCAGAGTCCATAGTCTCTCATGGTTCATCTCCCACTCCGATTTCTCCCCCTTCATTTTTCCCTTCCTTCTCCTAATGTTCTCCATGCTATTCCTTATGTTCCACAAGTAAGTGAAACCATATGATAATTGACTTTCTCTGTTTGGCTTATTTCACTTAGCCTAATCTCCTCCAGTTCCACCCACGTTGATGCAAAAGTTGGGTCTTCATCTTTTCTGATGGCTGCATAATATTCCATTGTATATATGGACCACATCTTCTTTATCCATTCGTCTGTTGAAGGGCATCTTGGCTCATTCCACAGTTTGGCTATTGTGGACATTGCTGCTATGAACATTGGGGTACATATAGCCCTTCTTTTCACCATATCTGTATCTTTGGGGTAAATACCCAGTAATGCAATTGCTGGGTCCTCGCATAGCTCTATTTTTAATTTTTTGAGAAACCTCTACACTGTTTCCCGAAGTGGCTGCACCAACTTGCATTCCCACCAACAGTGTAAGAGGGTTCCCCTTTCTCTACAACTTCTCCAACATTTGTTGTTTCTTGCCTTATCGATTTTTGCCATTCTAACTTCTGTAAGGTGGTATCTCAATGTGGTTTTGATTTGAATTTCCCTGATGGGTAATAATGATGAACATTTTTTCATGTGTCTGTTAGCTATTTGTAGGTATTCTTTGGAGAAGTGTCACTCATGTCTTCTGCCCATTTTTTTTACTTGATTATTTGTTTTTTGGGTGTTGAGTTTGAGAAGGTCTTTATAGATCTTGGATATCCACCCTATATCTGTACTGTCATTTGCAAATATCTTCTCTCATATTGTGGGTTGTGTCCTTGTTTTATTGACTGTTTCCTTTCCTGTGCAGAAGCTTTTTATCTTGATGAAGTCCCAAAAGTTCATTTTCTTTTTTGTTTGCCTTGCCTTTGGAGACATGTTTTGGAAAGAAGTTGTGGCCAATGTTGAAGAGCCTATGTTCTAGTCTAGGATTTTGATGGATTCCTCTCTCACACTGAGGTCTTTCATCCATTTTGAGTTCAATGAGAATTAGATCCCGTAGCTTCACCTAACAGGGATATCAACAACTGCTCCTGGTTTAGTGGGATGTGAAGATCAAGTAGAGGTTATCTACTACTTTCTTAATCTTCACATTCCACCAAATCAGGACAAGTTGCTGATATCCCTATTAGGTGAAGCTACAGGATCTTATTCTCATTAATCTCCCATACAATAGTCTGCATTGATTCCTGCAGAGGTCCATGGGAACCACCTGGATAATGATCACATGTTTCCTGTCTCCTCTATGGTTGATATGATTGGGTAAGAAACTGACTAAGGTCTCTTCCCAAAAGGCATATTCTCACTCTTCAAGGCATATTCCTCCTTAATTACTTTATTTTAGGAGCTAGAGAAACCCTAGTGGTTTTTAGAAGGAATGGGCATAATCGGTACCTTGCTTGTCATGCTGCCATCAGCTTTGTGTTGCCAGAAGTATACCGTCACATCCCAGGAGACTGAGAGCAGGAACTGGCCATGTGAAGCCAACAAACTGGGATGATGATTCTTCAGCTGTGCTAGGAGATCACATGATGGATTTTATCATGGGAAAGCCTCTTCATGATGGGGATTTTACCTTGCTGGAGAAAGAAAATCATGTTTAGAAATGAGGGAACAGATGGTGATGATCTGGAACCCTCAAAATCTGGTATCTAGAGGATATCTTGAGTAGTCAGCTGCTCAGCCGCCTCAACAAAAGGAGGTTCCCCAAAAGAAGACCGAGTTGGATTGTTTCTTGGATACTACTTAGAGGTCACTTCAATAAGCTTACCTTGAATGCACTATTTAAAATCATACCTACTGACACCCCTGAGCCTCCATTGTTTGCTCCACTCTACCTTTTCCATAGCCCTTATCTTTTCTATATACTATAGCCAACTTATTAAAGACTTACTTTAATTTTCATCATCCTATATCTCTATCAGGATGTAAGTGCCACACACGCAGGGATCTTTGTTTGGTTCATGAAAATTCAGTTGAACCCTATACAATGAGATTTCCATGGGGGGGGGGGTGGTTAATACAGTACTGTGTCCCAAGAATACAGAATAGTGTCTGCTACATAGTAGGCCCTCAGTGAACATTTACCAAATGAATCGTGGAGAAGTAGCACTGATTCTGCACGTCCGTAAGATAGCAAGAAAGATTATGTGGGAAATATTTTCATTTATGGTTTAAATTTTCCACACAAGCTCTAAGCACCCTCTTCCAGGGAAAAGAAGGGCTTGAAGAATCCATTCTGCAGCAAATATTTTATCTATGTTAATGTGTATAAAGTGATATGGGAGGAATTGACATTAGCACCCATACCTACACCTCTACTAAAAATTCATTTCAAACATCCTACTCTAGCTGCCAGGCTGCTGCCTCCCTCATTCTGGCACATCTGCTCCAACAGAAAATAGAGGGGCTCTATTCCAGTGAATCTACATATTTTTCCTTATTCATTTACCTCTTACAGCCTTACTTCCATTCTTATCTCCCCATGGCTCATCATGATGATTAGTCCATTATAAATATTCTCTCTCCATCACACCTTCCTGGTAAATCCTCCTTACTGCCTATAACCAACTCTCCACTTCTACCTGAGAAACTGAATCAATGTCTGTTTGTTCATATAAGGAAACCAGAGCTTAGAATTAAGAGATTTGTGCAAGGTACACATAGCTAACCATGGGAATAATCTTTTTTTTTTTTTTTTTAAGTAAGCTCTACACACAAGAACTTGGGCTAAAACTCATGACCCGAAGACCAAGAGTCCCATGTTCTGCTGACTGAGCCAGCCAGGCACCCCACCATGTGGACAATCATAATAACACCCAACATTCATTAAGCAAATGCTTTATATCATACATTGTCAGAAACGTGATTTCATTTCATTTTCATAACAACCCTCTCCCCCATAGATCAATATGCTGAGGTTCAGGGAGATTAAGTAAGTTACCCAAAGTCACCCTGCTAGGCAGTAGTCTACGTTTCAGTCATTCATCCACTGTTTATTAAGCTAGTAATCTCTGCAAGCAAGGTACTGGGGACTAAGTGTACACTGGTAAACAGAAGACACAGTTTTTGCCCTAATAATGACATAGTAACGGCCAACATTTACATGTTTACACTCTTACAAGGTTCTTGGCATTATTTTGTTTTACTCTCACCAAAACTCTCTGATATAGCCACAATCAATAGGATATACAGTATCCAATGAGAAATTGAGTTTTAAAGAAGAACCTTCCCAAGATCCTAGTGCCAGTAGATGAACTGGCTATGTCCTAGCCAGGTGTACAGATCCATAAAATCTAATTTCCAAATTCACTTTTCTTATCACTGTGCTATGCTTCTTCCTGGAGCTTGAAGTCTAGTGGGCAAGAAGGACACTAAGAGTAAACCACAAATAAACGCATGAGATTTTTTAGGCCACCTTATAGACCCATTGGAAAGATAACCCAGAGCCAGTGGACCTCTTTTTATACTTTGATAACATCCCCTTCCTCTGGCCTGCCACATCCATGGAGGTTATGGAACTGTGTGTGTGGATGTCTGCCAGGCTGTTCATTCTTATAATATGGATGATGCCAGGCAAACCCTATTTTTATATGATGGTTTCTATTGAATTTAAAAAAAAATCCTGTCAAGTTAAAAAGAAAGAAAGTGCTTATAAACATTCCAAACATTTGTTTTGTGTTGGCTGGAGTTGGAGTCTAAATACAAGCTGCAAGTGTGACTAATAATTATAATCTAATTTAGTGCACTGAATTGGAAAGGAGTAATTACTGCTTAGGACTTTTTGGAGTAAATGATTTATGGTTGACCTACAGTAAATTATTATTGGAATTAATAGTGGGAAAGGGAGGAATTTTAATGCAAATTAATTAAGTTTGGAGCCCTTTCTGTTTAGGTTGAGAGAATAGTGGAAAATTCTGGGGTCCTATGTTATTTGGCTGAATTTGGACTTGGGATATGGGATAAATATTCTGCTGGTGTCTGTAGGTCTTGGGTGTAAAGAGGTCTTGGGCCTCATTCCAGGCCCAAGGCTTTTCTGATCTGATCAGAGAAGAGCCCTGAAAGAAAAACTGTCTCCTTGTCCAAAAGAAAAATGTATCTTCATTGAGTGTTTACATGCCTCAAGACATTTGTACCCTCTCCACTGTTGGTCTCTGGAGCCACCAAAGCCGCTATCACCAGCATTTACTGAGTGCCAACAGTGAGACTTATGTTATGTCTAGGGATTTCCAACCTCCTCAAGATTGACATTTTTTTGTGGGATGTTGTTCTGTGTGTGTAGGATGTTGAAAAGCATCCCTTGCCTCTACTCACTAGATGCCAGTTCCATCCCCCAGTCATGACAACCAATAATGTCTTCAGATATTGTTGAAGACACCCTGGGGAATGGGGAAGAGTTATCTCTAGTGAGAACCACTATGCAAGATGCTTTATGTGCATTATCTAGTTCATTTTTACAATACCCTGTAAGACATGTGTATTAGTACCCACTTCACAGATGAAAACACTGAGGCTTAGAGAGGTTATACTTGGCCAGAGTCACAAAGCTAATACATGTGGAACCTAGGATTTAAACATATCTCTATTCAAAAACTAATGATGTACTATATGTTGGCTAATTGAGCATAATAAAAAAAGTTAAAATTTAAGAAAAAAAAACAGCTGTATTGACCAAAGCCCCCGTTTTTAGGTAAATGATATTTTTGAGATTATTTAAGTCACCTCTCTCATTTTTAACAAATAAGCAGCAGCTAAGTGACTTGGTCAACATCAGACAGTTAATTTGTAGCAGAGGTTGGTCTACAAATGAGTCATCCGTAAACCAGCTGGTCATAGGAAGAGGAAATTCAGCTGATAATTGAAAAGCATATCCACAGCAACCTTGGTTGTGTTGCTGGTCTTAAGTTCCTCCCCTCTTTTGAATGTTATTCTTTTATTTGTACAATTCAGCTTGAGTATAAAGGGGTCTTTCAAATCTCTGTCAATTAACTCTGAAACACATACTGAGATTTTAAAATCTGTTTCTTAACACTGGAAAGAAACAGACCCTTGGGTTGTTGCTGCTTTATAATTATGTATAAAAGCATTCCAACCCACTCAAATGTTTTACCAGCCCGTTTTTCCACCAGCAAGTAGAAAAAAAAAAAGCCAAATAATCCAGTGAGAATTCTGTTACTAACATCCTCTGGTCCTGCTGGTGGGCCAGTGGCTAAGGGGGTTGCTAGCTACATGACTATAATAAACCAGCAACAGACAGCCTTGGATTAGAACCTTGCAATGGCCACTCCAGCCAGCATTATTTTTCAATTCCATGTGTAACACAGTGGGCCCTGATCTGAAATTTCTGCCCAGTAGGTGTCTAGCCACAGAAATCAATGTTTTCTCTACAGTAGATAGGCAAGTGCTTTTAGGATCTGTTAGGCTGAAGAAATCTAATAGAGAAATCTGCATAATTAGCTCTTTGACTAATCTTGCTCTTGCCTTGGGGTAAGAGACAATTAAGACTGCAAAACCAGTTTCAAATATTTGAACTGTAGGGGGAAAATGTACAGACTTTTCAGATCTAGAGTAAGAAGCTATTCTCCCTGGAAGGTCTTCAGCCTTTTGGGATATAGAGCTTTCCTGGTAGCAAGTAGGTTTCTTTAGTTCTGAGGGGCTGCTGGTTTCCAAGGAATCTGTGCTCATGGATTTTCTGAGGCCAGGGATCCCAATCATAGATGTGGTCAGTGAGTAGTACTGGACCAAGGAAGGGAAGCCGGCAGGGCAGAGTGAGAACTAGCATCACAGAATGCAAATTACTCTTATCTGGTGATAATAGAAGATGGAGAGAACAATTTCAAGATTTGGAAATACATGGTAGTACATTTTCCTAGACTTTCAGTTTGACATTACTAGAAAGAACCACTACCAACATAGAGTATAGAATTCAAAAGCCCATCCATGGACTCAGATCATCTGGGTTCTGATCCTAGCTCTCCCACCTACTGGCTGTGTGTGACATGGGATGAGCTGTTCAATTTCTCTTGGCTTTGTTGTCTTCATCCTAGGACAGGTTCATAGTAAGAGCAACCTCATAGAGTTGTTTATAAGGCTTATATGAAACAATACCAATAAAAATTTAGATCTGAGCATAACACATGGCACTTAATGAATGCTGGCTGCTGTTGTACAATCTAGCCCACTTAGTAATGGGATAACTAAGGCTCTGAAAAGGTATGGCAGAGCTGGACTCCATGTCTTCTCCATCCCTGGAATCAAAGGGCTCTCCTATGATACACTGTAGCCCCTACTCATAGTACCTTGACAGGGTGGGGAAATGTCATGGCAAGATTCTAGCTATATAGTGAGTCTGGCACAGATCGGAGTTTTTGGAGCTCCTGAACAGCAGCACAATCTTCTCCTCATCTGAAGAATGTCCTTCTTCAACACAGTGACATCTAGGACATCTGTGAGGCATTGCTGTTGAACATGGGAAAAGAATCATTGCTACATATCTCATCTTTGTCTGTTCAGGATGCTATTATATACACAAATGTGTGGTTTAAGCTTTAGGATAAAGCAGAAAATCCTAACAATGTCTCTAAGGGGATATTTCTATCAAAGTATTGAGATTATCACACCTTGAGAGGAGGTAAAATGAGCTCTTATGACATATGTTTAGGTTTAGGTATTGAATACATTTTGATTAATACCACACCTCTCTGGGTACCTAGAGTAAATACAGATTTCAACAAAGATTTTAACTCATCATATCCTGGCCATAAGTGATTTAGGTTTCACTGTATAAAAAACCTGATCTTTCTAAGCAAGATAAAGAAGTTGAACTAAAAGTCACTAGACCTTCTTTGAACAGTCACTGAGAAATTAAGTCAGTGAGGAATAAACCTTAGTTTTGCCCACATTAGTGGGGATGGACAAAGAAAATAGCCTGTTCTAACAGAAAGAGCTAGGGGGCCAAGAACATGGACTGGATCATGCAAGGACTATATGACGGTCCTTGGAAGTCAATCAAATCCATCCTCCGATCTCCTGAGACCCAGCCCTTTTCTTCCAACTTTTCTCTAACCAAGTGCTTTGTCACACAGAGCCCAACCCAACACAAGCTCATTACAATTTAGAGGCCATCACTGCGTCCATCACCAGCCATCTTCATCTTAAGAAACAGAAAGCCTAGGGGCACCTGGGTGGCTCAGTCATTGGACGTCTGCCTTTGGCTCAGGTCATGATCCCAGGGTCCTAGGATCAAGCCCTGCCTCAGGCTCCCTGCTCTGCAGGAAGCCTGCTTCTCCCTCTCCCACTCCCCCTGCTTGTGTTCCCTCTCTTGCTATGTCTCTCTCTGTCAAATAAATGAATAAAAATTTTAAAAAGAAAGAAGGAAGGAAGGAAGGAAGGAAAGAAAGGGAAGGAAAGAAAGAAACAGAAAGCCTGTTGGCCTGTCATTTGCTGAGACTAGGACAAAAGAACAGGAGAAATGGATGATTAATGTTGCTCTTTTTCTCTGTCCACTTTCCTCTTATAAAATGCTCAATTTGATTAGACCATGTTGAGGTAAAGAGGGTTAAAGATGCCCCAGATCAATTCCTTACTAACTCAGATGACATTTGTAACAAGATTATTACACACCCGGGGTGCAGATAAACTCTTACAGAAGCTGAGAGAAAAGCAATCGCCTTTACCTTACCAGGCTCCAGGGGTGCGGATGAAGATTATTAGAAACCTGTGGTATTTATGAATGAGATGACACTTTAGTTCCGGGAAACTGGAGTTTGGGAAAATGATGTCATTTTTTTTCTGATAGCTGGGACAGCCCTTCAGGCCTCTGCACATCTCTGATATGACTGTTTGGTGCTTCGATAAAAGGAAGGATGCCTTATTTATATTTTTAACCTTTCCTATCTCCGATTTCATCCTTCCCTGTTAGGTTAATGACTTTCCTGCTTCAGTATTGAGGATGAATTAGATTGTGTCACAGGGAAAAACATGCAATCTGCAAATTCATCATTTTTGGAGACTATGAATTTCAACAAAATTACTGACTTTCAGCAAACATAAAGGAAGAATATGATTTATGTTATATAAATTCTTTAAATTGAGCATGCATCCTTCTGAGTTACTTTTAACCTTAGGAAAGCAAATTGAAAATTTTGCAAAACTTAAAGACAGCTTATACAATTGAAATTTTTTTAATGGAATTTATTTCTTTCTGAAAGAGTTGAGGTGTTTCATCATGGATCACATGGGAAGAGCCAAAAAATCATTAGTAATCCTTTAAGCACAGAAATCCCCTGGGCCCTTGTGTTAGTGAAATAAGTGATACATTAACTTATTGCTTAATTCAATCATAGTAAGTTTTCTCATCCAAGAAAGAGAAGGGTTTTAGAAGTAAAAACATATCTAGTTTCATATACTAATAAAAATGAAACAGAACATAAAGATAACCAAATTAGAAATTTTCATTAGGGAACATATCACTTTCCTTGCAGTAAAATACATCTGGGTTCTGACATTTTCAAGTTATATGACCTTGGGTGAGGGGCTTAATCTCTTCATTCTCTACTTTCCCCATCTGGAAAATATCACCAGAAGGCTTGAGATAATGTATATAAAATGCCTGGCACTGTGCCTGTCCCAGAGTAACCACTCTGTAAGTATTAGTAATATTTTTTTTCTTACTTGTAATTTTGCTATCTTATTCAACTTTAAGTGGCCATAAACCACCTTTAGTCTTTTTGGAATAAGCAAGAGCAAATTATAAATTAATATGTTCATTGTGTGGCAGCCACAGAAATAGATAATGACCCTTGGATGTGGAAATGAGTATTGTATTTCTACTTTGCAAAATCCACCTCTACTGACCCAGAATCCGGGACTTGAGCTAGGGAAGGGGATAGGGAGTGTCCTAAACTGTGGGATAGCTCAGACTTCTGAGAGGATAGGATAATCATATATCTGCTTGCCAGGAACAGTCAGGGCTCATGCTCGCTGTTTTGGCATAATTACGTATAGATCCCTTTACACTAAAGTGTTCTGGTTGGACAATGATATTTACTGTCACCATAATGATTGCTTCATTGAGATCTCCCTGGAAAGAGGACAAGTTGATACTGAGTGAGACAGGGGCTTTGAGAGAAGCCATAAAACTGTTCCCAAGGTTTTGGTCCAAAAGTTGACCTAGGTCATCTTACAGAAAAGATCTTTTCAATGTTTCAGTCCTAATAAAGATTAAAGGAGTTTTTTCATGATTTCATTAAATATTAAAAAATATATAGCTTTCTAAGCACAATATGATTAATTAAATCATCTGGGCCTTAGGTCTCTGTTTTCTCAATGTCAATATATTGAAGTTGAGATGATGACCAAAAAGCCACAGATGTGAGTAAGCTATTTCTCAGGGTCCACTGGGATGACCAAGCCTCGTGGAGGTCCCTGGAGTTTGGGGTCTGGTCCTAAGCTGTTTGGATCCACAGATTGAATTTTCTAACAGGCCTCTCAGAGCCAAGGACTGAGTACAGCAGGGAGAGAGCTGCTGGCCTCAAGGACAATGAAAATAAGGATGAAAACAATAGCTCTCATAAGACTGATGAATCAGAGGCATGTACCTCTGAAACCAATAATACATTATACATTAATTAATTGAATTTAATTTTTTTAAATGTTTAAAAAAAAACAAAAAAGAAAATTATAGCTCTCAAATGTCAAGCCCTATTCTGAGCACTTTGAATAGGTTATTTGAACTCTTTCATTTCCAGAGCTTAAGGTACAAAACAGAGTTTTCCTGGAGTATGAGCTGTCTTAATCCTGTAGCAGACCCACAGGGTCGTGGGTCATGCTGTGACCAGGTCATGCACAGGATGTCTCAGTAAGAGAGGAGTCTGAGTACTCTATTAAAAAAAAAAAATGTGTATGTTCTGTGTTTGTGACCTGTAGGGTCCTTGAAAGTATATGACCCAGAGTGGGGGCCCCTCTTGCTCAGGCATAAGGATAGAATCAGAGTTAAGGAATATTATCTCCTATTCTGCAGTGAAAGTACTTGAGCCACAATGAGATTAAGAATTTTGTTCAGAGTGACACAGACAGCTAATTAGAGAAAAGGTTTTTAATCCCAGCCATCTCATTCTGAAGCCTGTGCTTTTAGCCACTTTGCAATATTTCTGCGTTACGCAACCCTGCATTGCTGTTACTATATTTTATATCCCTGTGCACACACAGTCTTCAGGCCACGGGAAGCCACAGACAAGAGTAAATGTTTGTCCAAGACAATTCTGCTATAAACACGTGTGTCCATATTCTGCTCTTTTTCTGGCATACATTGTTCATTATTGATGGTCATTCATTAATTCAACATAATTGTGCACCTACTATCTTCCGGGGACTCTTCCAAATTTTGAGGAAGTTAGCAGGAGACGCAGGGACTTTCAGAAACAAAGTCCCTCATCGCTCCAGAGGCTAAACTGGGGTGAAGACCTCACGGGGACAACGTGGACTTAGGTCCCGCGGGGTCACAGAAGGATCGGGGGTGTCTGAGTGTCGCAGAGCTCACAGGTATTAGAGCGGGGAAGCCGGCTGTAGAGACAGAGCCGACGTTTCCTAGTGGTCTGTGACACGGGCCGGTGCTCTGTGGCACGGGCCGGTGCTCTGTGCGAGGGGTCCCCACAAGATCCGGGGAGACTCCGACCCGGGAGAGCTCAGGGATCTACGGGGTTCGGAGACTCCAGGTGGGACTCTGCCAGAGACAGAGACGCTTGGTCACAGGCTGGGTGAGCTCGGAGCGCTCCCAGAAGCCAGTGAGACTGGACTGATTACGCATGATTTTCTCTGAGCGCAGTCTCCGGGCGCGCGCGGTCTCCGAGTGCAAATGGGGGCTGGGGAGACCAGAGGGATTAAACACTTTTCTATGAAGGCGCACTGAAGACTGGGGCCCCTAGCTCTCGGCTCCTCTGAACCAGAGATTAGGAGGCCCCCATTGTCATTCCCGTCTTCCGGAACTCTACAGAAAGCGTTCCGGGAACAAAAGCTCCCGAAAGCGAACCTGAGAGGATTACTTAGCCCGGCCCCTGGTAAGGGCAGTGCAATTCCGCCTGGGGCAAAGACACTTGAGAATCACTACAACAGGCCCCTCCCCCAGAAGATCAAAGAAATCCAGCCAAGACCAAGTTCACTTAACAAGGAGAACAGCTGATTCTTATCTGGACAAAATGACAAGGCGGAAAAACTCACCACAAAAAAAAGAGCAGGAGACAGGACCGAAGGCTAGGGACCTAATCAATACAGACATTGGTAATATGTCAGATCTGGAATTCAGGACGATTCTCAAGGTTCTAGCCGGGCTCAAAAAAGGCATGGAAGATATTAGAGAAACCCTGTCAGGAGAAATAAAAGCCCTTTCTGGAGAAATAAAAGAACTAAAATCTAATCAAATTGAAATAAAAAAAAGCTATTAATGAGGTGCAATAAAAAATGGAGGCTCTTACTGCTAGGATAAATGAAGCAGAAGACAGAATTAGTGATATAGAAGACCAAATGACAGAGAATAAAGAAGCTGACCAAAAGAGAGACAAACAACTACTGGACCATGAGGGGAGAATTCGAGAGATAAGTGATGCCATAAGACGAAACAACATTAGAATAATTGGGATTCCAGAAGAAGAAGAAAGAGAAATAGGAGCAGAAGGTATACTGGAGAGGATTATTGTAGAGAATTTCCCTAATATGGCAAGGGGAACAAGCGTCAAAATCCAGGAGGCGCAGAGAACACCTCTCAAAATCAGTAGGAACCGACCCACACCCCGCCATCTAATAGTAAAATTTACAAGTCTTAGCGACAAAGAGAAAATCCTGAAAGCAGCATGGGACAAGAAGTCTGTAACATACAATGGTAAAAATATTAGATTGGCAGCAGACTTATCCACAGAGACCTGGCAGGCCAGAAAGAACTGGCATGATATATTCAGAGCACTAAACGAGAAAAACATGCAGGCAAGAATACTTTATCCAGCTAGGTTATCATTGAAAATAGAAGGAGAGATTAAAAGCTTCCAGGACAAACAAAAACTGAAAGAGTTTGTAAACACCAAACCAGCTCTACAGGAAATATTGAAAGGGGTCCTCTAAGCAAAGAGAGACCCTAAAAGTATTACCAGAAAGGAACAGAGACATTATACAGTAACAATCACCATACAGGCAATACAATGGCACTAAACTCATATCTCTCAATAGTTACCCTGAATGTAAATGGGCTAAATGCCCCAATCAAAAGACACAGGGTTTCAGAATGGATAAAAAAACAAAACCCATCCATATGCTGCCTACAAGAAACTCATCTTAGACCTGAAGACACCTCCAGATTCAAAGTGAGGGGGTGGAAAACAATTTACCATGCTAATGGACATCAGAAGAAAGCTGGGGTGGCAATCCTTATATCAGATCAATTAGATTTTAAGCCAAACACTATAATAAGAGATGAGGAAGGACACTTCATCATACTCAAAGGGTCTGTCCAACAAGAAGATCTAACAATTTTAAATATCTATGCCCCTAACATGGGAGCAGCCAACTATATAAACCAATTAATAACAAAATCAAAGAAACACATTGACAAGAATACAGTAATAGTTGGAGACTTTAACACACCCCTCACTGAAATGGACAGATCATCCAAGCAAAAGATCAACAAGGAAATAAAGGTCTTAAATGACACACTGGACGAGACGGACATCACAGATATATTCAGAACATTCTACCCCAAAGCAACAGAATACACGTTCTTCTCTAGTGCCCATGGAACATTCTCCAGAATAGATCACATCCTGGGTCATAAATCAGGTCTCAACAGGTATCAAAAGATTGGGATCATTCCCTGCATATTTTCAGACCACAATGCTCTGAAGCTAGAACTCAATCACAAGAGGAAATGTGGAAAGAGCACAAATACATGGAGACTCAACAGCATCCTTCTAAAGAATGAATGGGTCAACCAGGAAATTAAAGAAGAATTGAAAAAAACCATGGAAACAAATGATAATGAAAACACAACGGTCCAAAATCTGTGGGACACAACAAAGGCAGTCCTGAGAGGAAAATATATAGCGATACAAGCCTATCTCAAGAAACAGGAAAGGTCTCAAATACACAACCTAACCCTACACCTTAAGGAACTCGAGATAGAACAACAAAGAAAGCCTAAACCCAGCAGGAGAAGAGAAATAATAAAGATCAAAGCAGAAATCAATGAAATAGAAACCAAAAAAACAATAGAACAAATCAATGAAACTAGGAGCTGGTTCTTTGAAAGAATTAATAAGATTGATAAACCCCTGGCCTGACTTATCCAAAAGAAAAGAGAAAGGACCCAAATAAATAAAATCATGAATGAAAGAGGAGAGATCACAACCAACACCAAAGAAATACAAACAATCATAAGAACATATTATGAACAACTCTATGCCAACAAATTCGACAATCTGGAAGAAATGGATGCTTTCCTAGAGACATATCAACTGCCAAAACTGAACCAGGAAGAAATAGAAAACCTGAATAGGCCCATAACCAGTGAGGAGATTGAAACAGTCATCAAAAATCTCCAAACAAACAAAAGCCCAGGGCCAGATGGCTTCCCAGGGGAATTCTACCAAACATTTAAAGAAGAATTAATTCCTATTCTCCTGAAAGTGTTCCAAAAACTAGAAATGGAAGGAAAACTTCCAAACTCATTTTATGAGGCCAGCATCACCTTGATCCCCAAACCAGACAAGGATCCCATCAAAAAAGAGAATTACAGACCAATATCCTTGATGAACACAGATGCGAAAATTCTCACCAAAATACTAGCCAATAGGATCCAACAGTACTTTAAAAGGATTATTCACCACGACCAAGTGGGATTTATTCCAGGGCAGCAGGGTTGGTTCAACATCCGCAAATCAATCAATGTGATACAGTACATTAACAAAAGAAAGAACAAGAACCATATGATACTCTCAATAGATGCAGAAAAAGCACTTGATAAAGTGCAACATCCCTTCCTAATCAAAACTCTTCAAAGTGTAGGGATAGAAGGCACATACCTCAATATTATCAAAGCCATCTATGAAAAACCCACGGCAAGTATCATTCTCAATGGAGAAAAACTGAGAGCTTTTCCGTTAAGGTCAGGAACACGGCAGGGATGTCCGCTATCACCACTGCTATTCAACATAGTACTAGAAGTCCTAGCCTCAGCAATCAGACAACAAAAAGAAATTAAAGGCATCCAAATCGGCAAAGAAGAAGTCAAACTATTGCTCTTTGCAGATGATATGATACTATATGTGGAAAACCCAAAAGGCTCCACTCCAAAACTGCTAGAGCTTGTACAGGACTTCAGTAAAGTGTCAGGATATAAAATCAATGCACAGAAATCAGTTGCATTTCTTTACACCAACAACAAGACAGAAGAAAGAGAAATTAAGGAGTCAATCCCATTTACAATTACACCCAAAACCATAAGATACCTAGGAATAAACCTCACCAAAGAGGCAAAGAATCTATACTCAGAGAACTATAAAGTACTCATGAAAGAAATTGAGGAAGACACAAAGAAATGGAAAAATGTTCCATGCTCATGGATTGGAAGAATAAATATTGTGAAAATGTCTATGCTACCTAAAGCTATCTACACATTTAATGCAATGCCTATCAAAATCCCATCCAATTTTTTCAAAGAAATGGAACAAATCATCCTAAAATTTATATGGAACCAGAAAAGACCTCGAATAGCCAAAGGAATATTGAAAAAGAAAGCCAAAATTGGTGGCATCACAATTCCAGACTTCAAGCTCTACTACAAAGCTGTCATCATCAAGACAGTATGGTACTGGCACAAAAACAGACACATAGATCAATGGAACAGAATAGAGAGCCCAGAAATAGACCCTCAACTCTATGGTCAACTAATTTTCGACAAAGCAGGAAAGAATATCCAATGGAAAAAAGACAGCCTCTTCAACAAATGGTGTTGGGAAAATTGGACAGCCACATGCAGAAAAATGAAATTGGACCATTTCCTTACACCACACATGAAAATAGACTCAAAATGGATGAAGGACCTCAACGTGAGAAAGGAGTCCATCAAAATCCTTGAGGAGAACACAGGCAGCAACCTCTTCGACCTCAGCCGCAGCAACTTCTTCCTAGGAACAATGCCAAAGGCAAAGAAAGCAAGGGAAAAAATGAATTATTGGGACTTCATCAAGATCAAAACTTTTGCACAGCAAAGGAAACAGTCAACAAAACCAAAAGACAACTGACAGAGTGGGAAAAGATATTTGCAAATGACATATCAGATAAAGGGCTAGTATCCAAAATCTACAAAGAGCTTAGTAAACTCAACACCCAAAGAACAAATAATCCAATCAAGAAGTGGGCAGAGGACATGAACAGACATTTCTGCAAAGAAGACATCCAGATGGTCAACAGACACATGAAAAAGTGCTCCACATCACTGGGCATCAGGGAAATACAAATCAAAACCACAATGAGATACCACCTCACACCAGTCAGAATGGCTAAAATGAACAAGTCAGGAAATGACAGATTCTGGCGAGGATGTGGAGAAAGCGGAACCCTCCTACACTGTTGGTGGGAATGCAAGCTGGTGCAACCACTCTGGAAAACAGCATGGAGGTTCCTCAAAAAATTGAAAATAGAGCTACCTCATGGCCCAGCAATTGCACTACTGGGTATTTACCCTAAAGATACAAACGTAGTGATCCAAAGGGGCACGTGTACCCAAATGTTTATAGCAGCAATGTCCACAATAGCCAAGTTATGGAAAGAACCTAGATGTCCATCAACAGATGAATGGATAAAGAAGAAGTGGTATATATATACAATGGAATACTATGCAGCCATCAAAAGAAATGAAATCTTACCATTTGCGACAACATGGATGGAACTAGAGCGTATTATGCTTAGCGAAATAAGTCAACTGGAGAAAGACAACTATCACATGATCTCCCTGATTTGAGGAAGTGGAGATGCAATGGGGGTGGGAGTTAAGGTGGTAGGAAAAGTAAAAATGAAACAAGATGGGATCGGGAGGGAGACAAACCAAAAGAGATTCTTAATGTCATAAAACAAACTGAGGCGGGTGGGGAGAGGGGTTGGGAGAGGGTGGTGGGGTTACATTATATGTTTAAATAAAGCTTAAATTTTTAAAAAAAGATAGAAAAGAAAGAAAGTCCCTGCCCTCAAAGAGTTTATAATCTATAGGAAAGAAAGAGATCTTGAAAACATATGTACAGAGCACTGTACTGAATCACTGAATTGTAATCATTTTCTTTTTTACCAAAGAAATTTTGATCTTAGGCAAAAATTACCTAGAACACGAATACTATATATATATATATATATATATATATATATATATATATATATATCAACATATCAAGAAGAATGGTGGTGGTGGAAACAAGTGCAGAGTCCAGAGGCCACTCCCCTGGCTTCTATCTTCTGTCTGTCTGCCTCATTCCCCAGCACTTATGGAGGGCCCTCTAAAGAACACAGTTTGAAAACTGTGATCTAGAATATCCGTTGTCAAGGAAGCATAAAAAAAAAAGTTTCTCCCAATCCAGAAGCTTCTCCACAAAACAATTTTCTTGCTGAATAAGCATTCAACCCAGACATGATGCACATCACAGGAGGTCACCAAGAGATTGCAAAGAAAGAAAGAGATCTCATCTTCTGATATAATCAAGCAAACACCACCCTTTACATACATGCCCATAAGACAAACAATAACTAGCCCTCAGGTAAGAAGTCCTGACAGCAACACTGGTCACACACAGTTCATCCTAGATGCACCTGTCAGCTGGAATGACTGTCTGGGTTAGCTGATTGGCTCTATCCAAACACAAATGTCTTCTGTTTTTCTGTGCTCCTATATTACAGCTTGGAGCAAGGTGCCATTGAAATTAGGCTCCCATCCTCCCATAGAAACTGGGAAATAGGGGGTCTATTTCCCTCCATGTTTATATTTCAAAAAGATATGTCAGTAGGTCCTTGAGAAAGACATTCCTAGATCACAAAGTTGACAAAATTTTTATTTAGTTTCTAAAAAGAGTGATATACATTTCAATGAAACAGAGAAAGAAATAATTACATTTTTTTTCTTAAAGTAAATGTTCTAGTAACAGATTCTGGGGAGGAGGAATCTCTTCTCTTTTCCACAGAGGAAATTAAGCTTCTTATTTTTAGTTTGTATTTCTCCCTACACAATTCAGATATAGGCAGCTGATTTTATTTTATTTTATTTTATTTTTTAGGCAGCTGATTTTAAAAATAAAGACAAAAACAGGGCACCTGGGTGGCTCAGCCATTTAAGGGTCTGGCTCTTGGTCTCAGCTTAGGGCACAATCTCAGGATTCTGGAATAGAGCCCCATGTCAGGCTCTGTGTCCAGCAGAGAGTCTGCTCAAGGATTCCCTCTCTCTCTCTTTCTCCCTCTGTCCCTCTACCCACTCATGTGCGTGCTCGCTCTCTCTCGCTCTCTCTCTCTCTCTCCCACTAAAATAAATCTTTAAAAATTTAAAAAAAAAAAACATAACCAAAACCGTTGTTTTCCAACAGAAGGATGTAATTGATGGTTTTGAAGAAATGGGTTTACAGAAAATAAATGCCTTTCCGATATCAGTTCACATCCATTGGAGTAAAGCAGATGTTTCTGACCCTATAACCAGTCTGTGACAAGCCTGATTCATACCTTTGGCCCAAAGTACCCAAAAGCATTACCCAAAGAGTGAAACTTTTCTTTCTCTGGCTCTGAAGACCCAGAAGTATTACCATATCCCATGAAGCTAGAATAAAAGAGTCCAGAAATGAAGATGTTGGCTTAGATTAATACATTGTTGAAGCCCAAAGGTGTCTTAGAGATCGTACAGTCCAATATTTACCTAAGGGGACACGGATGTCCAGCCAAGGTACATGTATGTCTGAAGTCAATTAACCCGCAAGCTAATGTCTAGAAGAGAACAGAAGAAACAAGTAGGTTATTTCTTGTCTTACAGAGAAGCTCAGCACCCAGATACACTATCTCTGGTCTCCAGTGGTTGTGGAATCTGAGAAGAGGTGCAGAAATGGCATGTAAGAGCAACCGCATCTGGGATTCACTGTCCTCTTCACTCCACATTGACTGCACCCTCACCCCCCACCCCCGTGATATAAAGCAAGCATGATGAAGCCATTCTGCTGGTAGTGATTATAGAAGACAGTGACATCAAAGAGGCTCTGTCTGAATTTGGAAGCCCTAACACAAAAGAAAACCAAACTGAAACAAGAGAAGGAAACTTCTATAGCATTAAAACCTGAGGGATGTCATCCATTCCCCACTTCCATCTTGCAGATGGGAAAGTGGATGAAGAGAGAACATCTCTCTGCCTCAGCAAGGGAAGGTGGTGAATGGCTTTAAAGGACAAGGAGACCTTGGCTTGTAATGTCAGAGCATTCCAGAATATCTGCAAGGTTGTTCAATTTTACTTGAACAGTTATTTGTTTTCTCTTTACTTTAGTAGTTCATGCCCTGTGGGGGAAGCTAGGCATATCTGATAAAATGTATATGAACCCACATGTTGTTACCATATTGTATGCCATACGACCAATGGGACCCACCTTACTGAAGACAACTTTGAGTTATACCTATGCCAGAAGACCAGACTGGTTGGTATTGGAAGATTATAAGAGTTTATGGGGATAAGAGGGCATCACAAAGGGCTCCTGATATCTGAACTCAAAACCCAGGTTTCTCCTCAAGGAACAAAAGGGTTTGAACACCACATTGGGCATCCCAACTTTTAAGACATACACTTGAGATACGATCCCCCAAAGCCTCTTAAAAACCAGTGGGGCTTGTGTTCCGAGACACACAAGACTCTAGTAATCTGAGTCACTGTTCTTATATAAGGGTTTCTGGGCTCAGACTCACCATCCTGGCTCAGAGGCAGATAATTTGTGCCTTTAAAGCAAAGGAGGCTCACCTGCTTATATTAAAACATCACCCTGAAGGCAAGCATCTAATTTAACATATGCATCTCGAAGCCTGGTGGAACGCTCTTCAGGGACAAAGGCTGGCAGGTGCTCCTTTTGCCATGCTCCAGAGCATCAGCATTATTAGAAGGGAGCTTTTACATGAGTCTGTTGCCCCAATTTGTGTGGCTGCCACTTAGAGAACACCTTTTAATTGCCTGGCTCTGGAGGCCAAGAGAGCTTGCATTCCTGTTTCCATAGGACTGTAGTAATCAGTGTCACCAAGAAAGGAGCTCATATCCCTATCTGGCACCCCAGTTTTTGCATTTGCTACCAGGGGACACCTCTAAATCACCTGGCTCTGGTGGTCAGTGAAGCTTACTTTCATGAGCCTCCCAGGATTGTAACAAACAGAGAAAGAGTTTTCAAACAGCTATCACCCCCAGGGCACAACAAAAGGCTGCAGATCCAGGGGCTCCTCTTTCTGTGAAGGAGGCCTATTAGCTAATCCATCATGACTATGGCTTCAAAGACAAGCTTCTAACTAAACATGATAATAGAGGTCAACCCAACATGACGCCATATGTGTGTGTGTGTATGAGCGCGCACACGCGCGCGTGTGTGTGGGGGGGTGTATTTGTACCTATCTATGGAGCCAACATAGAAGTATCTAACTATGTAAAGCAATATTAACAGACCAAAAAGGAGAAATAGACAGTAATACAATAATAGTAAGCAACTTTAATATCCCACTTACTCAATGGATGGATCATCCAGACAGAAAATCAACAAGGAAATATTGGCCTTGAATGATACATTAGACCAGATGGATTTAACATATGTCACAGACTATTCCCCCCAAAAGCAATAAAATATACATTCTTCTCAAGGATACATGAAACATTTTTCAAGATAGATCACATCTTATAGGCATAAAACCAGTCTTAATAAATTTAGGAGGATTGAAATCATATTTTACTTTTATTAACATAGTGCTTCCCAAACTTACTTGAATGCAGAACAATATTTTGCAGACATATCTATCTATTTATTTATTTATTCATTCATTCATTCATTCATTCATTCATTCATTTATATATATTCCAAGGACACCAGTTGGAGAAACACTGCATTTGGTGCTCAGGCACATGTTATTATTGCCTTCATCATTCATTATAGACTCTTGAGCTTTTGACAGTAGTGTCAGTTGATAACCTTATGTCTAATATGGATCACATTTTTTTTTTTTAATTTGAAGTTTCAAGGGCCCAGGATAGCATCAGGTCACATCCCCTGGAAAGTCTGCTCACGTTCTCCTGACCCAAACCTGGACAGGTACTATTCTGCAAGGATAGCTGTCTAGTTACATATCACTGGATAACAGATTATCACAAAATTTAGTGACTGGAAACAACTTACTATGGGAGTTGACCAGATTTTGCTGAGCAACATTCTCTTGGGCTTGATCATGTGTGGCAATCATAGTGCAGC
Organism: Taxidea taxus jeffersonii; assembly: GCA_003697995.1. Taxonomy (NCBI): domain Eukaryota; kingdom Metazoa; phylum Chordata; class Mammalia; order Carnivora; family Mustelidae; genus Taxidea; species Taxidea taxus. The sequence continues at coordinate 56,193 of ML093384.1, read as the reverse complement.
TGGAGCTGGATCATCTGAAGACTTGACTGGGTGGAAGATCAAAGTGATACACTTACTAGACTGGAAGTTGCTGCTTAATATCAGCTAAAAGCTTTACTAAGCTAACAACCAGATTACCTACTTGTAGTTCCACCAATTGATGTGGGTTTCCTATAGCATGGTGGCTGTGATCTGTGAGGGATCATCTGTCTTCTAAGAAATCCAGCTAGAAGCCACAAGGTTTTGTAGGGGAGGAAAAATTTTCCTTCTACTCTTCTGGGTTCCATGACTGGTCTAACAATTAAAATAGCATGAGACAGATTAACATGAGAAAAACAAATTTAATTATGCACGCAATTCTGAAAGCTCTCACGAAGATATGAGACTCAAAAGGCAGCCAGGCAGTTGAGGCTTATATGCCATCGTGAGCTAAGGAAAGGGATAGGGGTCTTGGGCTGCCAAAGGGGAAAACAGGCCATTTGTAGGAAGGCAAGAGGAAGAAATGTTTGGAAAACATCTCTATTGCCCAATTACACAAAGAAGTTTCTTAAGTAAAAAGTTACCTCTGATATTAGGTCTCTTTCTGCTACAGGTCCCTTTTTCAATGTAAGTTTCCTTTATAATCAGGAAATTTATGTTTTTTTAGGCAGTTAAGCAGTAGGAAAAGAGCTTTTCCTGAGTCTGCTGGGTGTTGATTACCTTTAGCTCAAAATAATCCTCACGCCAAAGTGGCATATTTTGGGAAACTTGTTCTGACCTCCTTCAGTTTCTTAACACCTAGGGTGAAATCCCTGAACATCACTTCCATTATGTTCCATTGGTCAGACAAGTTACTAAGGCCAGTCTATATCCAAGAGAAAGAAATTAGACTCTACTTGATGAAGGGATAGCAAAGAGCCTGTAACATTTTATTTTATACCTATCAAAACACTTGTTACTTGTTACTTTATATTACAATTGCTTGTTTACTTTATCTTCTATCCTGTTACATTATCATCTCTTTCAGGGTATCATTCTTTTGGGTGTCTTGGTTATTGCAGTATCCTACTAGTTAGGAGTCAATACATGTTTGTTGAACAACCAAATGAATGAGTAAATAAATAAAGCAAGGAATGTAAGATTGCCTTTACAAAGTTTAACTGTGAAGGAACTATAGATCTTTGACATATTTTTACATTTTTTTTTAAGTGGAGCCCAACACAGGACTTGAACTCATGACCTGAGATCAAGACCTGAACTGAGATCAAGAGCCATACATTTAACTGACTGGGCCGCCCAGGCACCCCAAGATTTTTTACATTTTTATTTATCAAAATGAAATACACTGGAGCACATACATAAAGAAAAATGCTAATAGAGAAATTGAAATTACAAGAAGGAGAATGGATGGTGGGTAGAACCAAGTTCTTTATGAGATCAAAGGGATATGATTCATACCAAGGTGAAAGAATTGGTCTTGGGAAAGGGGAGAATGATCTCTATTAACACATAAAGGAGAAAGGGGAGGCTATGTGTGGTACAGATAAGCTTGTGAGCAGAGAGGGAAGCACTGGGGGATTATGTTTAATGTCCAATCCTCTGAAACCATGTAAAATATGGGAAGAAAGTAGACCTGTATTCTAGCTTTAAATGCTCTTATTTCTTCAGTGACTTCTTCATTCAATATTGATATATCGTAACAACTATGTCTACATTCTATAGCATGTAGACTGTGCAATAGGCTAGTGATTTCCACCAGTAGTGAAGTGAGCATATCAATTCCCAAACATTTTAAGGGACTTCTCAAACTTGATTATAGAAATAAAAAAAAATGTTTAAACCTCACTCCAATTATTTAAATATACGTTATTTAGAAGTAAAATGAATTTGGGGGAAAATCCTAAAGCACCTCACAACCGCCTGTCATTCACCCTCCTCATGACTCCCATACAATACCACATAGCCACAAAGAAATTTACACCTGATAGTAGCTTCAGAAAGAACACAGGAAATAAATGAGGGGACTTGTTGAATTTGATTAATGATGAATGACACTTTGAAAATAAAATATATACACTATATTCTTCCTTTCAGAGCCTAGAGTCAGGAAAAACTTTACATCCTCTAATGAACTCATATTTTTCTTTTTTAATCGATTAATGAAGTAATGTTATTATCTTATTTCATCACCAGCAATAGCATTGCTTAACTTAGAACTTGATTATAATAATCTCATCCTGAGTACCTAATGCATATATACCTCTCCTTTTTGTGTTTTATTTCTGGTGTTTTAAAAAATATTTTTATTGTCTTATTCAGACTAAGTGTGGAAGTTATTTTAAAATTGCATTGGAAGTAGGCAGGGTAGACATTAATTTTTAAAGAAATGCTGAACAAAGTGGTAGAATGATCTGGCCACTAAGAGAGTTGATCCATCAGCCCTGAAGCAACACTCATCTTAATATAATTCCACAAAGCTGAACATATAAGAAAAATGGATGAAATAAGACACTGAAATAGTTGCTATAGGTTGTGCAAGAAGTTAATTCATAGAGCCCTCAAGTGTAGTAAAATGAAAAAATCTTCCAAAATTCTAGACAGCCTTTGAAACAGTGCAAAATGAACTGTCCCAGGTATGATGCTATATCTTCATACAAATGTTGGTCTGGTCCTATAGAATCCATAGATATTCTCCATTCAGTTATAAGTAAAGTAGATTGCTTGAGGCTAAGGCTGAAAACTAACTCTAAACATAGAGAAGCAATTATGCACATTTCATGGATTTATTTATTTCACAACTATTTATTAACTACCATGAATCGAGTATTGTACTGGAAACTAAGGATATATCAAGACAGAAAAAAGACATGAGCTTCACCTCATGGATCTTGGACACTAAAAGAGCCACATATTTGATAGGAGGGATGGTACACACCGTAGGCTAAATGGTGGCCCCAATGATATGACCAGGTCCTAATCCCTGGAACCTATGAATATTACCTTATATGGCAAAAGATATGATTAAGTTAAAGTTCTTGAGAGAAGGAACTTATCCTGAATTAGCCAAGTCAACCCTAAATGCAGTATGTGTCCTAATTAGAGCAAGGCAAAGAAAAATAAGACAGATGCACAGAGGAGAAGGTGATGTAAAGATGGAGGCAGAGATTGGAGTGGTGGCCACAAGCCAAGGAACACCAAGGGATGCTGATAGCACTAAGACACTAGAAGGGACCAAGAGCAAATTCTCCCACAAAGCCTGTAGAAAGAGGGCAGCCCTGTTAACATTTTGTTTTCCAGACTCTGGTCTCCAGAACAGGGAGAGAAAAAGTTCCTCTTGTTTTAAGGCACCAAAATGAAGGTAATTTGCTACAGACATTAATGCAGCACATAAATTACTATATAGTTAGAATTTGTGGTAAATGTCAAAAATGAAATGCACAAGATAATATAAGAGTATAACATAGAAATCTACTTCTCATTGAATGTAGTGGGGTGAGAACCATGGAGAACAATACAATTATAGCTTCGGTGGATGGAATTTGGGGTAACTAACCATAGTGCTAGACACAGGCACACATTGCGATGTGGAAAATGCAGAAATAGCAATAATGATAATACATTGCTCTGAACACAATACAATGAAAGTAGAAAACCCAAAAACGGACAGGTTTTTCCACCTGGCATACATACATACATACATACACACACACACATACATAAGCAATGTGCGTAAAACAACCCTTCAGACAAAGGAGAGATACAAAACAGAACTTTCTAGAATTCCTAGAAAACAATAGTGAAAACAAAACATATCAGAATTTGTGGGGTATAGCTTTTTAAAAATGCTGAGGAAAATTTCTAGCATTAAATAAAATTTTAAAATAAAATGGCTAAATGTATAATTCAAAAAGCAAGATATATAACAGCAAACTATAATAAAAGCCATCAGAAGGAAGTAATTAATAAATAGAAAGGAAGAACTTAATGATCTAGAAAACAAAACTAATAGCCAATCAATCAATAATAAGCTTTGGGGGAAAAAAATCAACAAAATGTGCAGCAATAACTAACAATATTTTAAATGATAATATACAAAATAAGAATAGAAAGACATAACTACTGGTACATATTTTTAAAGTCATAAGTGAAACCCTACTAAAGACAGAAACTGCAGACCAATTTTCATTTAAAAAATTGAGAATGTTGGGACGCCTGAGTGGCTCAGTCTGTGGAGCAGCTGCCTTTGGCTTGGGTCATGATCCTGGGGTCCTGGAGTCCAGCATTGGGCTCCTTTCTCAGCGGGAGCCTGTTTCTTTCTCTGCCTCTGCCTGCCTCTCTGCCTGCTTGTGATCTCTCTCTCTCTCTCTCTCTCTCTCTGGCAAGTAAATAAATAAATCTTTAAAAAAAATCGAGAATGTTTTCAAAAAACTTCTTTTTGGAGTAGTGTTTATGGATGTCAGAGGTCAAGGGCAGAGCACTAGAATGAGAGTCAGAGACCTGGGTTCCAGTTCTGCCTCAGCCATTGCTGAGCTGTGCGGTCTTCAGCTGGTGGATTCCCCTCGATAAGCTTCAGGTTCTTCATTTGTGCAGAAATCTCTCAGACCTCCTCCAGCTCCTAAATAGTGTATGTCCAAATTCTATATTTAAAGGGAACTAAGAAACATTGTTAGAGCAGCAATAAGCAAAATGAAAGGAAAGGACAGAGGGGAATCAGTTTGATAAATTGTCTAGTGTGCAATATCCATAAGAGAACTGTCCCTGATAATATTCCTCCATTTCCAAAATCACCTTAGCAAAAGAAAGCAGGCTTCTGAAGTGTGTAGGACCAGGGAATAACTGAATTCTAAGTGTGATGATTTTATCCTCAGACCTCAGAGTTAAGTTCTGGATACTACTAGTTCTCCAGTGCTTCTCGAATTTTCCATCCAAGGTACCCCTAACACTTGACAAGGATGAAAGCCCAGCCCTAAGAGAATAAGGACACAGGGCCAGGACACTGGCAATAAAAGCAAAATGACTTTATAATCTTCTGATTCACTGTAAACTTGGAAATGCTATTGAAATTCCATTCTGATATATTCAGATGTTTGCCTTAACTATAAGCCATATTTTTAATTGCCAGCCCTAGAAAATGCTCTTTGTTTATCCTTTTTCTCCCATACTCCCAGTATTCCCCAGGCAGTACCTCAGTGTACCCCAGTGTGGGAACCAACATACTCCCAGTACTCCCCGTGGAGTATCTCAGTGTACCCCAGTGTGGAAACTAACAACCAGTTGAGAAATAAGACCAGACTACTCATAGGCTGAGCAGAATCCCACAGGGATAAGGATAGAAAGGGAAGCTCCGAGGCAAAATTATAACTGGATCCTCTCCTATGCAGACTTTGAGAAGTTGTTCTCAGCTTCCACTTAGTCATGCCTGAGACTATCTCATGGCCAATTAAACCTCCCAAGCCTTTGTTCACACAGCTTGTTCTCAGAAGCAAATCCAATAGTGTCCCTTTGCGGGGGTTGAAGGAAATTATAGTTCCAAAGAATGCAAATTATAACCTCTACTACCCCCCTCCCCCCCCCCCCGCCCTCTTGTGCTCTCTCTCCCTATTCAAATGTATTTAATTCAACCAGGAAAGTTTCCTACTGAAGTTCTGATAGGCGCTTAATAAAGTATTTTGAGTCCTTTAGACTGATTGCATTCCACCAACAACCTGACGAAGATATGCTTCCAGCCAGGAGAGAACCTACAGAAGGGCCATGCCCTGCTAACCTTGAACAAACTCTGTCTCTGGCTTCCAGTTTCCTGACAATAAAATGAAGAGTTTGGACAATTTAACTCTAAGATCTTTTCCATAAGTGGTCACATTTGTGCTAGAGGGATTCTACCTTCAAACCTTATGCAACCTCACCTCCCAGCATGCACATAGCGCCCCTGCTTTAGGTAACAGAAATGGGCACATGGCCCAGATTATTGCCAATCATAAGACCCCAATCCCTTATTATGTGAGTAGTCCAAGGAGAGGTCACCTGACCAATTCCAGTGTCCTTCCCTGGAATTTTTCAAGTAGAAGCTGAAATAGAGGGGGATGCTCTCTTTCCTCACTGATTTCTAAGCAATTAGTGTAAGGCCCTGGAAGCTGCCAGTAGCTGTGACCTGTGCCATAGGGAAAAGTTGTTTGATAATAGAAGGAAATTAGACCAACAAGCAGAGATAAGAGACAGGCAGAGAGAAACTGGGTGGTTTTCAAGACCTAAGTTTTATTCATTAATATAAAGGTCTTCTATTTCTTTCTTCTGTTCTACAAGCTTCTCTTAGTATTGAGAAAGGCAGGCTCATGCACATCATTTTTCAACCACAGCTCAGCCTTGGACCTGGAACACTTCCTTACCAAGAGATAAAGAGTTCCCATAGCTGGGGCTGGATTTATCACTTTGTGTAGGAAGAACTTTTCCTTTTTCAGACTCAATGTGCACTCCTTTGTCTTGCTGAAGATTATGTGTTAAATGGCACCTCATCAACCCAAATATTGCATCTGTCCCCTGTGGGGAGGAGATGGAATCCTTCTGCGGTAGCATGAGAGGAGTGAGTGCAAGCCAGCTGCCCTGTGTTGGGTGCTAGGAGGAACCTGTTGGCCATGGGAGACTGGCGCCAGCTATTGGAGCTGATCTTGTTCCACTTCTTCTCTGGAGAATGAAGTGATGTTCCCTCTCAGGCTCGACTGTTACTTTCCTTGGCGACTCTGATACCAAGATGCAGTGGGTGGAAGTATTTGGACCTCTGCTCCTATTAACAGGCAACAAATGTCCTTTGCTTGATTCATACCCCTTCCTATAAATCCCAATTTGGCCTTGAGTAGATTAAGCTAGTCTGCACTTACAACTTAAAGAATCCTGACACACATACCTACTCTTCTTTAGTGATTTCACTGCTCTTAGAACTCAGGGGAACTGAGAGAAGGTTCTCTCTACTGGTCATTGAGAGGAGTATTTGTTTTGTACCTGCTTGATGTGGAGGTAGAGGCTAATAAAGATAATATTAATAATCATAATTACTATCATTTGTTGAGAACTTCCCATAGATCCATATGTTCATATATTAGCACATTCAGATTCCTACCAAGAAGGTAATATTATAAATTACATTTTACAGATAAGGAAACTGAGGCTTTGGGGGGTTCCCTAACTTACTCAAGTTCACACAGTTCATGAATAGTAGAGTTAAAACACAAATCTTCCTCATTTCAGAGCCTTGGTGTTGAGCTACTACTTTATACTGTACTCAAGGTGCCTATATAAAGTGCTTCCATCATTCCATTGATAATTGGTAATATGAGGGAGTTTGAATAGTTTTCTACAGATATGGTAGTAACCCTCAGGGAAGAAAACTCAGTGAGCTGGGATGGCACTTTATTGTGTAATCACTTTGTCTTTAACTTTTCTGAAAACCAACCAAAGCAGAACCCAAAAAACAAAACAAAACAAAAAACACAGTCCTTCACCTTGTCCAAAGAAGTTCCAAGTTTTTGCAGGTTAATATAAATTCAGGCAAAATGGAAAGAAAGAAGACTCAAAGGGCCATTATTGTTCACAGGCCAAATTCTGTCCTTATTTAGGGAAATATTGAAATTAAATATTAGAATCCTGAGCTATTGTTATTTTATTCAAAGTCAATTTTTTCTGTCAATGACTTTTGGAAAGATGACTCTCAAGAGAATATGTAACATCTAGTTAAGTGCTTTCTCTAGGAAGGATGGGAGTAATCAGAGTGATTTTAAACCAAAGAGAGAGCTTTGCTCTGAGCTAAGCATCCTGAAGTGATCCCAGTGATTTACTGTGCTTTAAGTCCTACATCCTAACACCAAGTTAAATTAACAGAATGAGATAAAATGGAAGCATCTTTCTATATATTCCGGCTATATATGCCTGCATTTGTATATAATATATAATGCTACTATGTGACTTTACCAGCTTTGCTACCGCCAATAACTCAACAATAACTTTATGCCAGCTAAGGGGACAATAAATGGCAGACCTCAGTATGTTTTATGCTGCATTAGTGCATTGTTTCAGCCAACTAATGATCCCCACTTCCCAACCTACCTCCTTTATTAATGAATCTGAATTTATATACCACCTCCTTCTCCTAGAGCGCAGAGCAGCTCCCGTGGCCCATAGTATATTGTAGCTTCACACCTAAATCAGTCACAGGGACAGGACTTTCACAACTTGGAAACTAACCCACTTAAAACTTTTTTGGTACTAACAGCTTTCTCCTTTGTGAGAAGTGAGCTATTTAATTAGAACCTTTCTTTTTCCTAACACTCACTACAGCTCTGATTGTCTAAATTCTGTTTTCCTCATTAGAATGTAAGGCACAAGGGAGTGGGAATTGAGTCAATCTCATTCACAGAACATGGCACCTTGCCTGGGGCACAGTAGATGCTTAACAGAAAATTTGGTGTGGTTTTTACCATTATATGATCATAAAAAATGCTGGATCACATGAGCCATCCATTCAGAAATTCAGCTGTGCTCTTACTATCCCCTGAACACTCATGCATTTCATGCCTATCATGTACCACCCACCGTGCAGTGGGAAACAAAGATAAGATGTCTCTTCGCTTGAGTTGCTTTCAGGTTTAGGAGTAATGAGCCTATGGTAACAGCTCTAATCCAAAGTGAATAATGTGGGCCCAGCAAGTACTTCAGAAATTCAAAAGAGGTAGATGGATATTGGACCTTACTGTTGCGATCCAAGGGAAGGAGAAAGGTGGCTTTTAAATGAAAGAGGGAGGATGGCTAGGAATTCAAAGATGGGGAGAAAGGAAAAAACAATCTAGGGGGGACAGTAGGAACAAAGCCGCACAGGTCAAAAGGTGCAGGATCTTTTCAGGAACGTCCATTTGGCAGAAAGTCTGACTTGTCTGTAGAGAGCGGTAGTCATAGTGTGGAGGTGAAGTTGGAGATCCGTGTGGAAGCCTCCTATGTCAGGGCAAGAGTGAGGAGTTGGGGGGGGGGGTAAATCAGATGCACGCATTATCCTGCATGATAGTGGCCTCTGGGAGTTTTAGTCATCCTGAAAGCTTTGTTGTACCTGGGTGGCCCAGATTCCCCTTCAGCTGCTCCCTTCAGTAACAGCATCTCTTCCTAAAGCCAGAGGCCTCAACTTGCTATGCTCCCCTTCCCACACCAGCAGTATCATTGCCTTTCTTTTCTCCATTTTCAAATTTACCAGTAGTTCTCAACTACTGGGTGCCTCCCTGTTTTTTCTTGAATTGCTATGCTAGTAGTTTCCTTGGAGATGGGGAAGGGTTCACTGTGGGTCAGGTGCAGAGCTGTGAGCCTTATTAAGTTGGGTTTCTTTTAATTCTCTCAATGGGCTAATCACTCAGATACTCCCATCATTCTCCTTTTGGAGATTTTAAAAAGTAAGGTCAGACAGCCGGTAAGAATCAGAGATGATTCAAGGTCAGGTGTGCCTGCTTCAATAGCTGAACCCAATTACTATACCCTACTGATTCTCTCAAAGAGCTGGTTCCTAGAAACTTCCGGTCAAAATGTGGTGCTTTGTCATTTGTCTTCCATGTCCTCACAATTATCTCTACACAGAGATGGTATTTCCTTGATTATATAAAGAGAGCACATCTAACTGCAAATGAATTGGTTTCTTTTCTGCCTATACACAAAGGACGCCACTTTGGCCCTACTGCTCACACCATCAAATATTATTTTTAAGTCCAAGTAATTTTTCACATCTGAAGTGCTGCCTTTATTTTCCTCAAACCAAATAATAGCAACTGTCTTGCTTCCAACAAAAATAGAGTGACAGAATTGTGTCTGCTTCTGGTTTTTATTTTTCTAGATTATATCGGAAAACACAGAGGGAAGCAATAGTCTCAGAGTATATTAGGCAACAGTGTTAGAGAATACATTCCTGAAAAATAGTGGAAACATAGCCCAGCTATATATATATTGATTTGACTGACTTATTTTTTCCTTATGAACTAGAAACACAAAAGGCTATCTATAAAATGTAATAACCGACCCAAACATAATACCTGATTTAATGTATTCTCTCAGTCACTGAAATTATCAAGAAATCCAATACTGAAATAAAGTTTTACTCTTGGAAGCCAAATGTTTTTATATTAAGATAATACTCTCAGCTGACAAAGTAAATGATACTCACTTTGAATCATAATACAGAATTCAAATATTTACTATTTAGAATGCAAATTTGTCACAAGAGAGCTTTGTAAATCAAGAATTCTAAGGGATATGTTAAGGGGTATTCTTGGACTCTTGTGACCAATCATATAGGGACATCAATTTAGCTTTTTTTTCTTTTTTTAATTTAAATTCAATTAGCAAACATATAATACATCATTAATTTTTGATGTAATGTTCAATGATTCATTAATTGCATATAACACCCAGTGCTCATCATATTATGTGTCCTCCTTAATGCCCATCATCCAGTTATCCCATCCCCGCCCCCCCCTCCAGCAACCCTCAGTTTGTTTCCTGGAGTCAAGAGTCTCTCGTGGTTTGTCTCCCTCTCTGATTTCTTCCCATTCAGTTTTCCCTTCCTGTCCCCATGACCCTCTGTGCTATTCATTATATTCCACATATGAGTGAAACCATATAATTGTCTTTCTCTGATTATTTCACTCAGCATAATACCTTCCAGTTGCATCCATGCCAATATAAATGGTAGGTATTCATCCTTTCTGATGGCTGAGTAATATTCAATTGTATATATGAACCACATCTTTATCCATTTATTTGTTGAAGGGCATCTCAGCTCCTTCTGTGGTTTGGCTACTGTGGACAATACTGCTATGAACATTGGGGTGCAGATGTCCCTTCTTTTCACTACATCTGTATCTTTGGAGTAAATACCCCAATAGTGCAGTTGCTGGATCATAGGGTAGCTCTATTTTTTTTAAAGATTTTTATTTATTTATTTGACAGAGATCACAAGCAGACAGAGAGGCAGGCAGAGAGAGAGAGAGAGAGAGGAAGGGAAGCAGGCTCCCTGCCGAGCAGAGAGCCCGATGCGGGGCTCAATCCCAGGACCCTGGGATCATGACCTGAGCTGAAGGTAGCGGCTTTAACCCACTGAGCCACCCAGGCGCCCCAGGGTAGCTCTATTTTTAACATCTTGAGGAACATCCATACTGTTTTCCAGAGTGGCTGTACCAGTTTGCATTCCCACCAACAGTGTAGGAGTGTTCCCCTTTCTCCACATCCTCATCAACATTTATTGCCCCCAGTCTTGTTAATTGTAGTCATTCTGACTGGTGTGCGGTGGTATCTCATTGTGGTTTTGATGGTATTTCCCTGATGGCAAGGGATGTGGAGCATTTTTTTCATGTGTCCATTGGCCATTTGTATGTCTTCTTTGGCTTTATAAACCTTGGGTTCATGTTATGGTTAGCCATGGAGGAATGGACATACATGTGGAGGGAAAAGAATGGGGAATTTTCTGAAAGAATTCTTTAGAGAGTGTAAGGATGTCCTATTTTATCAGAGTCCAGAGTTGAGATACCCATGGGAAATAAATGATTGATAAAATTTTGCCAGGAATAGCATGCTGGCAGAGGACTGAGAAGCAAAGTTTTCCAAGGCCCTGACCTGGTTATGGCACCCAAGTTTAAAATCCTACCTGAAGATCTTCTGAGGAATAAGCTTTAGTGCCTTAGCCTGACACTTGTAATCACCACATTCAACATCTAGTCAAGCACAGGAAATAACTCTGTAAGTAATAATACTGAATAAAACAAATGTTTGCTGAACATCCATCTTTATCCTTCAATTAGCTAAATGTGGCTTGAGCCCCACATTGACAATTGGATTTAGCCCTAATCTTCCCCAGATTTCCTTTAGTTTCATTCATCTCATGCTTTTCTGCACCTCTTGCTTTTTTTGAGGATATTTTGTGGTTATTCACAGGCATCTTGAGTTCGATGCTTCGTCCATTAATTTTTTATCTTTCTTATTTCTGAATATGTGCTTTTAAGTTTATAATGTTTCCCCGCAAAATACTTGCTTAGCTGCATTCTCATTTTCCTGCTTTGGCATTCCAGTCCATGCTAAATATTTTATAACTTCCACTTAGCTTTCTTTAACCCATTAAGTATTTCAAATCAGGTTCCATAGTTTCCAACTGTATTTGAAGGAAGGAGAAAGTTCTTACCCTGGCTCTTTTTAAAAAATCAATCTCTGATTTATTACATTGTGATTTAAATATATAGCTCGTAAAATATTTTCAGGGGGGGCGCCTGGGTGGCTCAGTTGGTTAAGCAACAACCTTCGGCTCAGATCACGATCCTGGAGTGCTGGGATCGAGTCCCACTTCGGGCTCCCAGCTCCATGGGGAGTCTGCTTCTCCCTCTGACCTCCCCTCTCATGCTGTCTCTCTCTCTCAAATAAATAAATAAAATCTTTAAAAAATATATACATTTTGGGGGATATGTCGAGACTTCCTTTGTTGCCTAGAATATGATCAATTTTTTAAAAGCTGTTTCATGTTTGTTTAAGAAGAATGTGAGGGGCACCTGGGTGGCTCAGTGGGTTAAAGCCGCTGCCTTCGGCTCGGGTCATGATCCCAGGGTCCTGGGATCGAGCCCCGCATCGGGCTCTCTGCTCTGCGGACAGCCTGCTTCCTCCTCTCTCTCTCTGCCTCTCTGCCTACTTGTGATCTCTGTCTATCAAATAAATAAATAAAAAAAATCTTAAAAAAAAAAAAGAAGAAGAATGTGAATTTTCTATATGTTGGGTGCAGGATTTTGTGTGTTTGTATCTATTAAATAAAACTTGCTAATTGTGTTATTTGAAAGGTGTCTAGCCTTTAATCATCATGGTCTTTCAGTTTCTCAAATTATCTGAGAAGCTGCATTGATTTTTTCTTGCCATTCCCTTAAATATTGCCTTATATATTTAAAAGATGCATTGTTCAATGAATCCAAAATCATTGTTGCTACACAAGCCATGCAATATGCAACACTTTAGTCTCGCACTGTTTTTAACTTCAAAAATGGTTATTATTTATCGTTAATGCATAATTACATTGATCAACATGTTTTAGTGACTTCCTACCTGATCAGGGATTCTTTTTTGCATACCTTTTTATTTTGCAGTAATTTCAAAATTATTCACAGAAAAGTTGCAAGTTCAAAAAACTCACATATACCTCTCACCCAGATCCCACAATTCTTAGCAGGTAACCATTTTTGCTTTCTATGTATTATTTTTCTGAAGGTATCACCTCACATCTGTGGGAATGGTTCTTTTCAAAAGACGGGGGGTAAATACTGGCAATGATGGGGAGAAAAAGAACCCTGCTACAGTGTTGGTGGGCATGTAAATTAGTATAGCCATTATGGGGAACAGCATCATTGTTCCTCAAAAAATTAAATACAGAACTACCACATGATCCAGCCATCCCACTCCTCGGTTTGTATCTAAAGGTATAAAATCAGTATCTCAGAGAGATTCCTGCACTCCCGTGTTCACTGCAGCATTATTCACAGTAGCCAAGATGTGAAAACAACCTAACTGACCATCTACAGATGAATGGAGTTTAAAAATGAGATTACAGGGATGCCTGGGTGGCTCAGTTGGTTGAGCAGCTGCCTTCGGCTTGGGTCATGATCCCGGCATCCTGGGATCGAGTCCCACATCGGGCTCCTTGCTGGGCAGGGAGCCTGCTTCTCCCTGCCTGTGCTTGCTTGCTCTCTCTCCTCTCTCTGTCAAATAAATAAATAAAATCTTTTTTAAAAAATGAGATTACACACACAGAGAGAAACACATACACAGGAATATTACTGAGCCATGAGAAAGAAGGAAATCTTGACCTGTGTGACAACATTGGATGAACCTTGAGGGCATTATGCTAAGTGAAATAAAGCAGAGAAAGACAAATGCTTTATTAGTTATATGTAGAATCTAAAAAAGCCAAACTCATAGAAACTGAGAGCAGAATGGTGATTCCCAGGGGCAGGGACTTGGGGGGAGTGGCAAATGTTTGTCAAAGAGTACAAACTTTCAATTATAAGTGCTAAGTCCTGGGCATCTAATGAACAGCATGGTGGCTGTGGTTGATGCTACTATATTAGCTAACTTAAAAGTTGCTAAGAAAGTAAATCTTAAATGTTGGCACACACACAAAAGGAAATAGTGATTATGTGAGGAGATGGAGGTGTTAATTAACCTGACTTTGGTCATCATTTTATACTGTATATGTGTATCAAATTATCATGTTGCATATAAACTTATACAATGTGATATTTCAGTTATACCCCAGGAAAGCTGGGGTGTAGGGGAAGAATAACCTATCAGTTTAATGAATGGCTCCTTTACTGAATCTTTTTTAAGTGTTGGGGGAGGGTGGTGTGCTCACTGGGGACCAGGGAAAGCGTTTAATGAAAATTCATTATGTCTACATAGTATGACTGGGACTATCTTCTGGGGGGGGGGGAACCCACATATGCAGAAAAAGACATAATAAAAATAATGAATAGAATAATAGAAGGTAATTAATAGAAGGTTTGAAATCACCTAGGTGTCCACCAATAGGAAATGGAAACCAAAATGTGTTCTATGCAAGTGATGGGGGTAATAATGCTGAATGTAAGAAAGTACGAAGCAGAGTAAGATGTTTCACACAATAATACTTATTGTAAGTGAAGGCACAAGAATGGATGCCTGGTTCCAGCTGAAACTGGAACCAGGGATGATTAGTAGAGGAAAGAAAATAAATAAAAACAGAGATATATATGGATACATGATACATTTCCACAACTCAGAATTATGAGTAATCCAATTTGGTGCACCTGATGTTCATTTTACTAAAAAAAATTAGGTGTAACCACTAAAAGAACACAGTACAAAACCATTTGCTTGGAAGCTGCTGGTGCCTGTCCCAAGGGAGTAGGCTTGCTGTAAGTGATCAAGAAATAGCCAGCATTTCCTTGCTTCATTCGCAGAACAGTTTGTCTCATTACAGCCCCCCCAGCCACTGTTACTAATTTAGGACATAAGAGAGAGATGTTCTTAAAACCTGAGCCATATACTAGAACTAAAATGGGGATCTGGCAGTGATAACAATGGGATACCACAGCCAAGCACTTAGCAAAATAAGCCCAGGATATAGACCTGGGAATAAAATTTGTTTGGCTCTCCCAATGTTATTGAAGCCTCTCACTTTAGAGAAAATATTTCAAATGTCAACCTCAGAATTACCAGTACGAACATTTAATGTCCTACCAAACTTTGGAGTTTTCAAGTAGATAGAACGCTAGTCAATTTTATGATTACAATGAAAAAAATTGGACAAATAAAATGTCAGCTTCCAGTAGTCAAAAAGAAGTCTTGTGGGCACCTGGGTGGCTCAGTGGGTTAAAGCCTCTGCCTTCGGCTCTGGTCATGATCCCGGGGTCCTGGGATCGAGCCCCGCATCGGGCTCTCTGCGCGGCGGAGAGCCTGCATCCTCCTCTCTCTGTCTCTGCCTGCCTCTCTGCCTGGTTGTGATCTCTGCCTGTCAAATGAATAAATAAAATCTTAAAAAAAAAAAAAAGAAGTCTTGTTTACTAGTAAGCTTCCTCCTGAGCTTGTCACACACAGCTGCAATACTTACCTGCTAACACTCATCAGGACACGAGTCCTCAGAACAGGAAGCTGGAAAACAGGCTCCGGGCTTCGGCCCTCCTTTTTGGCTCATCTGTCCCCACTCACCTTCATTGATTTCATGGCAGTCTTCTGACCTCTTCCTGCCCCAAATCTGTTTTCTGGTTATCCTTGTCATTTGGTTTAATTGAAACTCATTCCTGGCCTGTTCGTTGCCACAGTTGCATAGAAACCTTCGACTCTGAACTTGACCCACATTACATGGGCCTGCATGTCCCTAAAATAAGTAACTCTACTCATGACTACATTGTAAAATCTACAACATCCCAGCCTCACCCAATTCCAAAACCTAATTTTATTCTTCACTGCCCACCATCTGGCCTTAGCGAACTGGCCAATTGTCTTATTTTTTGTGTGTCACCATGCCTGTGTGCCCAAGTTATTTATTTTTTTAAATTATCAACCCTGGAGAGTTAGGATTTAACTGTGTGTATTTGGGACTGTGTGTACCTTCTTTCTCTAGAATGATTCCCCACTCTTGCTAGACAGGAAGAAAAGAAAGGGAGAATTTAAAGAACATGCTTCTGTTCCAAGTTTAGACAGTGACCCTAACACATCATAAATAAGGAGTAATCAGACACTCCCCTCTGTCTGGGTCTTAAGAGAAGATAAACCAGTAAAAAATAAAGCCCGTGCATGCACACACAAGCATAAGCATATTTCTTCCCTTCTATGGTGGGCCTGTGAGAAGCTGGGTTTCCAGAAGGAGATATGGGGAGATATGGGTCAGGCTCCACAGTTGCTTTTGCTGGCTCCCCTCTCAAGGCGATCCCCTAGGCCCACCCTCCCAAGTACGAGCATCCACACTCCCAGAGGAACCAAGGGCACCATAACCACTGTAGCTATGTCGCTTGCAAGAGGACTTGTGTTCAGACCTGTGAGAATTTTCTGCCCTGGGCATTATTCCCATCCCTATCTTTTCTTTCCTATGGGGAGGCTTTTTGGTTTTGTAAGTGCATCAGGTCAAAGGACGTTTGGATACACTGAACTGCGCAGGCAAGCTAGACAGAAATAAAATAAGTTGTAAGCGACTGACGTTGATCAGCAGAAATCTACGACACAGCACAAGTGCAGACACAGCCTCAACCAACTCAAATTTGTCTTGGGGCTTGCTCCACTTCCTCGGACCTTCACTGACTGCAGAGTTCTAGCCAGAACCTGCCAGTCATGCTACGGGGAACACAAAGTGATCTGCAGCCTCTAGGCAGTGTCCAGTGCCTAGAGACTCGTCTCTACTCTAGTGTCTACCCTGAGACTCGTCTCCATTTTAGATTCTGCAAAAGCCTGCATCCTGACCTCTTGAGGTGCTTGTTCCTTTCTCCTCTTTTTAATAATGGGCTGTATTAGAGAGGCCATCTTCTTTGCTCAGAGTTTGCCTCACATGTATTCCGAGGAGGGCGTGATCCCTAGTAGATTTCTCCTCCCAGTCCCTCTGCAAGTCTGAGAGTGGTAGGAGAGTTCATGCCATTCCTTCCTTCCTTCCTTCATTCATTCATTCATCACCATTTAGCAGCCTAATATGTGATTGGTTCTTTGCCCAGTTGCTGGGTGTGCAAAGAGGAAAAGAACAGCACAGAATGCTGTGGTTATGGGATTGTCTCTGTTTACAACCCATTTGTTGGCATGAGGAGCAAAAATGTGTTTGTGATTATAGTATGTTTAATATCCTGCTACAAGACAGTGCTCTACAGGTAAGCACACGCCAGAGAACTTTGCGTGTGTGCTGACGGTGCAGAAACCTGTGTATACATGAAGGGGACTCCAGTGGCTTTTTGAAAGAGCAACTCAGAGGACCAAGGAGTGTCCCAGAGCAATCCTGATGGAGACCAGAGTCCTGGATGCCAGTCAGCCTCCCCCGTTTGGCAGACCTCCTCTCTGCAGCTCAGAAAGCCAGGGTCTCCCTTCAGGAGGGATGTGTATTTATTTTTCTGTCGCAGGCCTGTGCAAATGCTTTGTGTTCAGACTGTTCTGTGACTTCAAAGAGGTTCGGGAAGCCAGAGTTAGCACGGTCAGCTTTCAAATTGCAATTTGAGGATAATATTTTGAAGGAGCTATACATGAAAGCAAAGGCAAACTTCGGGAAATGTTGTGAAAATATGTTTTTCTCCTCACCAGCTAATTACCTCCCACTCATGGGAGCCCAGGGAGATGGGCTCCAGGTAAATGTTTACTGCCGTGGATACTCCTTCATCACAACGAACTGACAATGCCCAATCCAAGTGTGCGCATTGCCAAAGCAGAAATGGAAATAGACGGTTCATGAGGCATTTGATTTTGTTTCTGGTTTTCATGCAAAATCTGATGCGACAAGCCACAAATATGTGAGCACCCTGAAGCTGCACTTACACCTAAGACTGGGCCCTCACGCTGGCTCCTCACCAATGCCCTGACCAGTTGTTAGGCAACTGGGGGGCGGGGGGAGGTTCCAATGCTAGGGGTTATGCTAAGGTTGGTCTCATGGGGACAGCCACTAGCCCCATGTGGCCACGGGGCATTTGAACTGAGGCTGGTCCTATGTGTGTAAAAATACATCCTGGATTTTGAAGACTTAGTACAAATACATCCATGTAAAATATAGTAAATCTTACATGGATTGCAGATTGAAATGCTAACATTTTAAATATATTGAGTTAAATAAAATAGAGTGTTAAAATGTGTTACACTAGCTTTTTACTTTTTTTTTTAACGTGGCCACTGGAAAATTTAAGGTAACATATGTGGCTGGAATTCTATTCAGGTTGGACAGCAGGGCGCTACAGTCAGAAGGCAGTGGCAGAAAAGACAGGTGTTTGCCTTTAAGGAACATCCCATTTTACCCATGTGACAGATAAGTCAACGGACAACTAGGGCCACAGTTGTTGGCACTCACAAGAAGGGCACCTAACCCCATCTGGGTCGGAAAATGCTTCTCAGGTGTGGTAGCAGAGTAACGCCCCCCTCCTCACCAAGAACCTCCACGTCCTGATCTGGGGACCCTGTGAACAGAGCGCCTTACCCTACACGAAGGGTTTTGCAGGTGTGATTAAGTTAGGATTCTCTAGACAGGGAGAGAGCATGGATTATCCAGGTGGGGCCTATGTAATCACAAGCGTACTTACAAACCTAAGAGGGCAGCGGAGGGAGATTTGATTTCAAAGAGGAAGTCAAGCTGATGTGATACGAGGAAACCTCAACCCCTTGTTACTGGCTTTGGAGATGGGGGAAAAAGATTACAAACCAAGAGTATAGGCGGCCTCTAGAAGCTAGGAAAGGCAAGGAAGCAGATTCTCTAGAACCTCCAGAAAGGAACACAGCCCTGCTGACACCTTGCCTTTAACCTAGGAAGACCTACGTAGCACTCTGAAATGACAAAACTGTAAGGTAACACATTTGTGTTGTTTTAAGCTGGTCTGAGGTATTTGTTAAGGCAGAATAAGAAATTTACCCACCAGGCAAAGTAATATCTACTCTTACAGCTGAACAAGTAAGAGGAGTAATACGGGTGAAGAGTGAGGGCATGCGGAGGACCAGAGCTCCAGCAGGGAGAGCACAGCCTTGTGCACCTTTCCAGCGTCTGCTGGTAGACTGGACACAAACCCTCCTGGTTCAGTAGCTGGTTTCAGATCAGCGCTCAGTGTTTTGTGACAAGTATCTGTTGTCTATTTTGGGGTTCCCCTGTTTTTACACCCACCAGACACTCCAGTGCTTCCCTCTTCTCCATCCCCTGCACACAAGATGTCACGCGGGCTTCCTGGTGGCTGGTCGTCTCTGGGGATTGTGAGGATACCTTGTTGCCAGTTTATCGTACATGCTGCTGCTGTAGGGTTTTTGGTCCTGTTTTGTGTTGCTCTCTAGTCACTCTCTCTGTTTATAGGAGCGGGGGTGATTGGGGAAGATTATAGAACTATGAATGGTTGTGCCTGCTGGTTTTGAAGAGTTCGACAAGGAAACTGAGGCTTAAAAGTGAAGTAATTTGGGCCACATCTTAAATAAAAGGCAAAGTTGTGATGGAATGCTGATATGACTCCTCTTTCTCCTGAGGTCATGCAAAAAATCACCCAGTTCTGACTTCCGCAGTTTGAGACGGATATTGACAGAGCACACAATGATCCTAAGTGAACTGTCACACTCCTTCATTTATTTTGCAGAGACTTACTGAGCCCCCCTCCATGGGTCTGGCTCTCTACCAAGGGCTAAAAACAAAACAAGAGGAGGCAAACAAATCGGCCCCTGCTTTCACGAAGCTCCCATTTTACTGTATTATGAGGAACAGCTAAATGCAACTAATGTGCCTGCTACCTGATGCCCCAGCCGAGGCAGGGAACTCCTGCGTTCTTACCAAATTATAGCTATTATTACTATGTTTCATTTTTTTCTACCAGTCCTAGTGAGTATCCTGCTAAATGCATTTACCTAAGAGTCCTCCAAGTTACCCAAGTTCTTTGCCTCTGGCTCACACAAGGCATCAGAGAGAAGTGAAATAGTTCATTAAAAAACAGTAAGAATGGGGGCACCTGCCTTCAGCTCAGGTCATGATCTCAGGGTCCCAGGATCGAGTCCTGCATTGGGCTCCCTGTGGAGCAGGGAGCCTGCTTCTCCCTCTACCTGTTCCTACTTCTCCCTCTCTTGTGCTCTCTGTCAAATAAATAAATAAAATCTTAAAAAAAAAAAAACAAGAATACCACTCCCTATAATCTCTTTCTACACATATACATATCCTGTTGGTTCTGTTTCTCTGGAGAACCTTGATTAGTTTCTTCTAAGAAATTTTTTTGAAGATTTTATTTATTTGTCAGAGAGAGAGAGAGCACGTGCGCATTAGAGAGAGTGCACAAGCAGTGGGAAGCAGCAGGCAGAAGAAGAAGCAGGCTCCCCTGCTGGGATGGAGCCTGATGTGGGACTTGCTCCCAAGATCCTGGGGTCATGACCTGAGCCAAAGGCAGATGTTTAACCCACTGAGCCACCCAGGCATCCTCCATAGAAATTTTAGTAGCCATATTCTTTTTTTTTTTTTAATCCAGAGATTGAACACCTTGCTATCCACAGCTTTGCCTAGAGGCAACTTCATGGAGTGTGCAGACTAGGGCTTTAAAGGTGGATGTGAGTTTGAATTCTGATTGTGCCATTTACATTTGACTAGCCTTGAATGAGTCACTTCAAATCTCCCTCAAACCTCCCATCCTCAGCTTTCTCAGCTGGAAAATAGGAATCCACATCTCACTCAGAGAATGGGTGTAACAATTGGTCAGCGCTTGGAAAGCTTCTGGCACACAATAAATACTCGATAACTTATATTTAAACGTTACTAAGGAGTAAAAATGAGATTTTCTACCCTTAGGTGGTGACAGCTGTTACTAACTTGTCTAGGCCTCATTTGAGCTGGAAGAAAAGTATACTTCTTGAATCTCAAAGAAATCCTGGATTTCCTTCACTAATCAGTATTCAACAAAGGACTCTGGCCTATTTTCATCATTTCTCTGAATGCTGTAAACCTCAGGTAATCAACCTCATTGTGTAGCTGCATTTCTCTCCACAAAGTTATTCATAACCAGATGACAATTAGGCGCAATTATCTCCAGAGACTGAATTGTAATCACCACAGAATGGAATTAAATTTCCATAGTATAAGGAAATTGAGAAAGTGAGGTGTCTTGACACCTTTGGCAAACCATTCATTTGCTTGTCTTTTTGCACAAAACTGTAATTTAGAAAACTGTTTTTCCAACAAAACCCAATGGGACAGCTTACAGGTTTTTCCCTCAAAACTGGTATGTCCCTGGATAGGACTCCTCCCGGGGAAAGAATTTAGATTTCTTGAGCCCAGGCTAAATTCCGGGCACTGTGATTCTAGGGTCACCTCTTTCATCTGGCTCCATAAAATTGGCATTCAGAATCCCATTCTAGGGATTTGGAAATTCAGGCTCAAAGAGATGAGGTAAATTACCCAATGTTTTCAGCATTCAGATTCAGTTTTTGTCTTACTCCAAAGTCCACTGTTATCAACACCACACTGCTTCTGTCAGACAACATATTCTTTCTTCTAAAAGCTGATCAGATCTTGAGCCTAATGAGAATTCCACAACATGAGCAAAATAGTTGGTTCTTTCTCATTGTCAGTAAAGTTGCATAAGGATAATGTTTGGCTGTTTCCCTCCTGTTAATATAATGGAGTATAGTGTAATTAACATAACATAACATAATGGGATATACTATAATATAAAACATACTTAGATCAGGGCCTTCCTCCCCAGATTAAGTCCTCCCATAATCCTGAGTCTATAACCACTTGGACATCCCATCCAGCTCTTACATTTCCTGATTTCCTCACATCCAGTGAGATTTCTCCAACTTCAGCCACTCAGTCTTATGGCCATGAGACTTTGTTACATAAAAACTATTATACCAAGCAACCATTAACCATGCATCCCACCATCTGTCCACTTCCTTTTGCTTTAACAACAACTCCTACTTCAACCATTCTTTGACCCCCATGTGATCTTCAGTCCATTAATCCTTCTGATTTCCCCCATTCATTATCCACTTCCTTTTTCCCTTAATTGAATTAGTCAAGAGTCTATCATTTTCATTACACTCTTACTGATATCCTAAGATCTTGTCTCTATAAATCTTTATAAACTTAGAAAAATGATGACAATATAATAAGTGAAAAAGCAGATTTAAAACTCACTGAAGAATATGAAGAATAGCATGAATTTTATAAAATATGTATATGGATGACTGAAGAATATGAAGACTAGCATGAATTTTATAAAATATGTATATGGATGACTGTGTGTGTATATATATATATATATATATTCAGAAGAATATTCCCCAGAATATTAACTAAGATAATGTGGAGATTTATAGGTAAACTATATTCTGACTCTCTTTAACAAACACATACCAATCTTATAATTAGGAAAAGCATATTATTTTCAAAATGGAAACTTTTTAATAAAGAATTGTGGAGGGATGTCTTGACACCTTTTTCGTTCTTGGGGAGTCAGAGTACTCTTGTTAGAAAGGTGTTTGACTAAACAGGCAGAATTCCAAGAGGGGTCTCACCCTTAGTTGTGGCTGTCAGATAGGCAGATGGGATGTTGTCATTGTTCTTACAAGAAGTAATGCTGTCCCATGATGAAAGTAGGGGGCCTAGGCTTCTACCATCTGTTGCTCAGTGATCCGGTTAGGGCCGCCTTTGCAATATTCATGAAAAAGTCTTTTGGTTCCCCAAATGTAACCCACCTGGGAACACTTCTGCTAACAGATCATCCTTGGATAGAAAAATTTAGACGTTTCTCATTCCTTGGAAGCAAGCTTTCTCACATCAGGATTATAAACATACATATAATAAAACTTAGAAGCAGAAAGGACTAGGAATAAAGTTTGTCCTTTTGACTGAAAAAATATAAACCAGCATCCTTTCTCAAATAATATGAATGAGTCATAGAATCAAAGAATAATTTGTCCCTTAGCTGACATGAGAGAAGAGAAACTATAACAGAATCTAACATTTCAGTCATTGCTTTTATCAATATCAAATAATGAGAAGAAAAAAAAAATTGAGATCAGATGGACCCGCATTTAAATTCTAACTCTTCTAGAGACCAGTTGTATGAACTTCTGAAAGTGTCTACTATTCTTTCTGAGCCTCATTTTCTTCATTGACGAAGTGACTATGACAGCACTCACTTCGGAAGGCTTCTGTGAAAATAAAAGGAGGCAATAGTGTAAAACTTCCCACTCAGTGCGGGGTGCCCAGTGCATTCTAGGTACTTAGTGCACTATTAGTCCCCTAGCATTTTCTGTTCAGTCACTTGTCTTGAGAAAGCCTCAAAGTCAACATGTGATAGATGTCTTGCTACCCAGAGATGGGAGGTTGGTTTGACCCCTTTATCACTACTAAATGTCTCTTTTGAATCCCTGTAATGCTTCCTGCCTTCATAGTTTTAATGATGGTAGTATAATTATACCAGTGTACTTTTGGTTTACATCATATACCTTTTTTACTTTTTTACCCTCAATATTTCTATATAATTTTATTTAAAGTGTTCTCCAGCAAGCAGAATACAATTGGATTGTGTTACGTTTATCTAGTTGGATAGACTTAGCCTGTAAGTTAAAGTATTATTTCTTTACATTTAATAGAACTACTGAAGTATTTGGATTTAAACATCTTATTATTTGCTGTCTATTTCTCTATCTCCTTTATATTTCTGTCTTTTTGTTTTCTTTTGCATTAATTTTTTTAAAGATTTTGTTTATTTACTTGGCAGACAGAGATCACAAGTAGGCAGAGGCAGGCAGCCCGCTGCCCAGAGAGCCCAACGCAGAGCTCAATCCCAGGACTCTGGGATCAAGACCTGAGCCAAAGGCAGAGGCTTTAACCCACTGAGCCACCCAGGTACCCCTGTATTAATTTATTTTAAATCTCCCTCTCCTTCCATTAACTTGCTTACTATGCTTTATTATTCTTTTAGTGATTATTGCAGAGATTATAACTGGTATTTTGGCATACTGTAGTAGAATATAAATTGATATTTTTTTTTACAATTTCCCAGATAATACAAAGACTTCTTTCTCACCTTTTATCATTTTTGTTGTGTTTTTCAATTCTCTTCCATTATTGCTATTTCTGTACAGTCAACATACATTTATATTTGCTCATGTTTCTCCTTTCCAATATTCTTCCTTTCTTCCTGCATGTCTTTGCTTTCTCTGCCATCATTTTCCTTCTACCTTTACTCTATTTCTTACTCGTCCACAGGTGACATTTTTTGTCAATTTGTGCTTGCTTGATTTTATTTTTTCATGGAACCCAGGCTGACAATTATTCTCTTTCAAAACATTAATCCATAATCCTACTGTCTTTTACCTTCCACTCTTAATAACAACACATTATCTGTAATTCCTTTGAAGATAATATATCTTTCTTCTCTTTCTGCTTTGAAGATTTTTTTCTTTTTGTCTTTGCTTTTCATCAGTTTTACCATAATGTGTGCAGGTTTGATTTTCTTAGTTATTATCCCGTTTGAGTTCATAGTGGTTCCTGGATCTGTGACTTGATGTCTATAATTAGACTTGAGAAAAAAAATCCAGTTACCACCTCTCCATTTGTTGCTTCTGCTTCATTTTCTCATTTCTTCTTCTGCAACTGTAATTCTATACCTACTAAAATTTTTTGTTACACTCTATCTTCCTTGTATTTTTTTGGATCTCCTATTCTTCAGCTTTACTTCTCTTTAATCTCAATATTTTCTTCTGATCTTTCAGTTATTGAATTTTTTTGTTTAGCTGCTGAATTTAATATCCTGTTAAACAAACCTACTGACATCTTAATTTCTGTTATTATGTTTCCCATTCTACGAATTTCCATTTGAAATAGAAATTTTAGTTTCCTGTTTCCCTCTATCTTTTATGTCTTCGTACATATTAAGCATAAAAAATTTTAAATCCCATGATAAAGAACTTCATTCTGGATGCCTCCTGGAATTATTTCTTTTTGTTGGTTTGTTTTTAGTCAAGTATCCTATTTTTATGCATTTAAAAAATTTGCTGGACATTATATATATAAAATTTGTGGAAATGATATGACAAGAGATCTTGAAAAGAAGGTTTGAGGATTTCCACTACCAGAAAGTCTTACTATAAAGTTACAGTAACCAAGGCAGTGACTTGTTAGCACAAGAATAAGCAAAAGACCAATGGAATAGAATGTCCAGAAACAGACCCTCACATACAGATATTTAATTCATGATAAATGACTGCAGTGGAGTGGTGAAAGGATTATCATCTAATGAACTGCACTGAGTCAATTAGATATTTATATTGGGGAGAAAAATGAATCTAGACCCCTATCTTTGTGGAGTGCTGGTAATGTTCTTTTCTTGGTTTGGGTGCTGGTTGCATGTATGGGTTTGTTTTGCGAATATTCATTGAGGTGTATACTGTTTGTATATGTTTTATACTTTAATGAGTTTTTTTTTAACATTGGAATAGCTTTTTTTTTAAATTTTTTAATAAACATATAATGTATTACTAGCCCCAGGGGTACAGGTCTGTGAATCACCAGGTTTACACACTTCACAACACTCACCATAGCACATACCCTCCCCAATGTCTATAACCCCACCACCCTCTCCCTACACCACTCCCCCCAGTAACCCTCAGTTTGTTTTGTGAGATTAAGAGTCTCTTATGGTTTGTCTCCTTCCCGATCCCATATTGTTTCATTTTCCTAACCCCAACCCCCCCACACTGTTGCATCTCTACTTCCTCATATCAGGGAGATCATATGATAGTTGTCTTTCTCCAAATACTTATTTCGCTAAGCATAATACCCTCTAGTTCCATCCATGTCGCCACAAATGGCAAGATTTCATTTCTTTTGATGGCTGCATAGTATTCCAGTGTGTGTGTGTGTGTGTGTGTGTGTGTGTGTGTGTGTACCACATATTCTTTATCCATTCATCTGTTGATGGACATCTAGGTACTTTCCATAGTTTGGCTACTGTGGACATTGCTGCTATAAACATTTGGGTGCACGTGCCCCTTCCGATCACTACATTTGTATCTTTAGGGTAAATACCCAGTAGTGCAATTGCTGGGTCGTAAGGTAACTCTATTTTCAACTTTTTGAGGAACCTCCATGCTGTTTTCACGAGTAGTTGCACCAGCTTGCATTCCCACCAACAGTGTAGGAGGGTTCCCCTTTCTGCACATCCTCGCCAGCATCTGTCATTTCCTGACTTGTTCATTTTAGCCATTCTGACTGGTGTGAGGTGGTATCTCATTGTGGTTTTGATTTGTATTTCCATGATGCCCACTGATGTGGAGCACTTTTTCATGTGTCTCTTGGCCATCTGGATGTCTTCTTTGCAGAAATGTCTGTTCATGTCCTCTGCCCATTTCTTGATTGGATTATTTGTTCTTTGGGTGTTGAGTTTGCTAAGCTCTTTGTAGATTTTGGATACTAGCCCTTTATCTGATATGTCATTTGCAAATATCTTTTCCCACTCTGTCAGTTGTCTTTTGGTTTTGTTGACTGTTTCGTTTGCTGTGCGAAAGCTTTTGATCTTGATGAAGTCCCAATAGTTCATTTTTTCCCTTGCTTCCCTTGCCTTTGGTGATGTTCCTAGGAAGAAGTTGCTGCAGCTGAGGTCGAAGAGGTTGCTGCCTGTGTTCTCCTCAAGGATTTTGATGGATTCCTTTCTCACGTTGAGGTCCTTCATCCATTTTGAGTCTATTTTTGTGTGTGGTGTAAGGAAATGGTCCAATTTCATTTTTCTGCATGTGGCTGTCCAATTTTCCCAACACCATTTGTTGAAGAGGCTGTCTTTTTTCCATTGGATGTTCTTTCCTGCTTTGTCGAAGATTAGTTGACCATAGAGTTGAGGGTCTATTTCTGGGCTCTCTATTCTGTTCCATTGATCTATGTGTCTGTTTTTGTGCCAGTACCATACTGTCTTGATGATGACAGCTTTGTAGTAGAGCTTGAAGTCTGGAATTGTGATGTCACCAACTTTGGCTTTCTTTTTCAATATTCCTTTGGCTATTCGAGGTCTTTTCTGGTTCCATATAAATTTTAGGATGATTTGTTCCATTTCTTTGAAAAAATTGGATGGGATTTTGATAGGCATTGCATTAAATGTGTAGATAGCTTTAGGTAGCATAGACATTTTCACAATATTTATTCTTCCAATCCATGAGCATGGAACATTTTTCCATTTCTTTGTGTCTTCCTCAATTTCTTTCATGAGTACTTTATAGTTCTCTGAGTATAGATTCTTTGCCTCTTTGGTGAGGTTTATTCCTAGGTATCTTATGGTTTTGGGTGTAATTGTAAATGGGATTGACTCCTTAATTTCTCTTTCTTCTGTCTTGTTGTTGGTGTAAAGAAATGCAACTGATTTCTGTGCATTGATTTTATATCCTGACACTTTACTGAAGTCCTGTACAAGCTCTAGCAGTTTTGGAGTGGAGCCTTTGGGTTTTCCACATATAGTATCATATCATCTGCAAAGAGCGATAGTTTGACTTCTTCTTTGCCGATTTGGGTGCCTTTAATTTCTTTTTGTTGTCTGATTGCTGAGGCTAGGACTTCTAGTACTATGTTGAATAGCAGTGGTGATAGTGGACATCCCTGCCGTGTTCCTGACCTTAACGGAAAAGCTCTCAGTTTTTCTCCATTGAGAATGATATTTGCAGTGGATTTTTCATAGATGGCTTTGATAATATTGAGGTATGTGCCCTCTATCCCTACACTTTGAAGAGTTTTGATCAGGAAGGGATGCTGTACTTTGTCAAATGCTTTTTCAGCATCTATTGAGAGTATCATATGGTTCTTGTTCTTTCTTTTGTTAATGTA